>JAIPRM010002991.1:0-27896 GCA_025469315.1 Stegophylla sp. TES_Ste_2020 | reverse complement strand
GGGCATATTTTTGAAATTCAGTCCGAGCGTAGAACCTAAAACGACATCGTCTTTTGTATTTATGAACAACGTCGTAAAGTTCTGTTGGGCATTTTCATCGTTCACGCTTCGGATAATAATAATAATAATAATAATAATATGACGTAAATGTGAAACGCGATAATATTAATACATAAATATAAATCTCGCTGATACCAGCAACAGCTCTTGTCTCGGGTGTTTTTTTTCACACTCTCACGTCATCACCTTCACCTTTTCCCGGTCATGCGTGTGCGCGGTAATATACGTAATGACAATAATAATAACGGCCGTCGTATTGCGAACCGGGAGTAATATAAATATATATACATTTTTTTCGTTGTAAATATTACGGCTGCAAGGGTTGCAGGTGTAGAGCAGAGACGTTGTTCCTGTGGGAAGAAGAGAGGTGGAGCGGTGACGACGATGACGACGTGTAACGGATAGCCAGTTTTTAGAATAATGAAAGGGCCGTCTACACCCCACCCCCCTAGGATCACCCACCTCACACCGACTCCCGGGGGTTATATATGTATATAAATTAGCTGTCGGCCTTCGCGTTTTATGGTCTCCTCCGCATGGCGCATGGAGCAGCAACACGTTGTTTTAGTGCGGCGACGACGGCGGTGTCAGTAGTCGTCGTATAAATAATCGTAAAAAATAAAAGGTGTCAACGGGTTATTTTTCCGTGACTATAACGTTTGACAATATTTCTCCTCGTTCGTTCACTCGCCGTCACATAATATTTATTTTTTTTTTTTCCCCGGACGGGAAATTGTGTCTCCCCGAAAAACCGCACACCCTCCCGTCATCCCCACGCGTGGAATTCGCACCAACCCCGACCGACGTACGGAGTTTTCACCACGTAGGCCTCCGGGCTATGAAATCGTCCCGTATAAAAACCAACGTGTATAAAACGCCTCGCACCTTTTCCGCCGCTCGTGTTGCTGTTACGTATTTTTTCATTTATACCATACAGCATGGAGTGACGAGAAAAACGTATAAAAACAATACGTACTTATGATTTTCGGGTCACAATTGATTTCCAAACCCCGTGTGTGTGTGTATAATAAATAAAACGGTTAACGAGAATATTCTCAGTGGAATATTATGCGCGCGCACCCGAGGGGCGATTTTTCGAAATAAACATTGGTTTCGAATTATTTTTATTCCGTTCTATCCCAACATGTTTTTCCTCGTGGAAAGTTTGTATTTTTTTATATAGACTTTTTATTACACTTTTTCGTCAAACGCATAACAGTGTAATTGTATATCATTATGGTAAATATTAGTATTTTTGATTTGTGACCCAATGATTATGTTCATTACTATAAAAAAGTAATTTGGGTTAAATTTGGTTACAGTTAATCACTTTCTTATCGTTCACCAAGATGGTTGAAACATAGGGTTGTTGTCGTTCATTGAGTTCAATTAAATTGATATGAGAAATTGAAAATTCGTAGGTTACAAAATACGGATTGTATATGTGGAACCTCTGTTTAACGAACTTGACGTTCTTAAATTTAAATTCGTTAAAAAAAAAAAAAATGATTTGACAAATTTTTTCACTTAAAAAATCATTTTACGAAATTAATGCAAATATATAATGATTTTGGTTGAAAAATTATAGGATTTGAATATTTTTGTCCATGTATTTTATTTATGGCTAAAATGTGAGCTAAAAATTTGTTCCATAACCCAGTGTATTCATAATCGTATTATTATTTTAGATTCTGAGTAGAGCTTATACATTTAGAATAATGTTTATTTATTTTTTTCTGTTCTGTGGATACTTATGTGTAAATAAATAATTATCCAAAAGTTTTGATCAGCCACTTTTTGAATCAGAATTTGGTTCTAGTTCTAGTTCTTATATTTTTCCTTTATTTATCAGATTAAAAAAAAAAAAAGTAAAAAGTAAAGGCAAGAAAGCCGGACATACTTCGCACCACGGATATTCTTCACTCTGCGGGTCAGATACTCTACGTAATTGTGTTGAAAATGACGATCATTATTGAACTTTATATTATTAACTTCTTTCGTTCAGAATTTTTTTATTGAAGAAATGATTTATCGTTTCTTTAAAATTCCACAAACCCACCAAGAGTATCTGACCCGAGGAACAAAGAATATCCGTAATGTAAAGTATGTCCGGCTTTCTTGTCTTTACTTTTTTTTACATTGTTTTACAATGTAAATTTATGTTTATTCATGGAATAAATGTTATCTTTCAAGGAATATTGTTCATAAACCTTCTCGGTATACACTCGAACGGTTAATCTAATCTAATTACCTAGATAAGTAATTCATTTATAATTCTTTAGAATAATTCGAAACAGTTGATTTATACTTATCTAGATAAGATAGTGATAAAAAGTTTATTATACAGACACATTTCGATACTTCTCCTAATCGAGTAGTTTGCAGTAGGTAATACTATCAAATCGTTTAGTTTGGTCGCTTTCGAATAAAGCAATAAACCCAAATTATAAAAAAAAAAAAAAACTTTTAATATACTTGATTTTTTAACACACAATTTATCGCATGTCGAACGATTTTCGATCTGAAGACTTATTCGTCGCTAAATATTTTATCTTAATGAATTTCAAATACCAGTCGACGTCGTCTTGACGCTCAAACATTTACGAGTGTGAATAACTTACGTCGCGTAATTGATCGGATTTAATCCTCGTTTTGATTGATAGAGGTAATCGCGAAAACGGAAATAACTGCACTTTCTCGAGGTAATATGGACGAAATCGATTTCCGAATGATTGTGATTTTTTTTATTTGTGAAAATCGCGAATTCCAAACAATAATACAGTGGATTCTGTCTAATTTGAGCACCGGTTTATATAGGCATTCACGTACTATGGGAAAATTTGTCTGGTCTCGAATCCAATGTAAGAATAAAAAAAAAAAAAATCGCATAATATGGACACTATGATCGGTTTATGTGTAACATTTTTATTCCACAGTAAAATTAGAATACATATTCATAATAATTGGGTTTGGTCGTATCTATAAGATTGTGTTTATTGTAAAAGTCATAAAACGCATTAGGTTCCTTATAAACCATTTTGGGATTTTATTGTGAAATAGATTAAAAGTATTTGGAGTGTTATCAAAAGTGATAAAAACGGCACATAAACGGCACGCGTTTAACTTTTTTCGCTGAACTCAAACTTCCTAAATCTAAATATGTAATGATAATTTTAATTAACATGTGCTATTATTCATTATTGTTTCGTATTTTTATTTAGTGATTTAAATTTTTAAAGTGTTGTGGCCTACGTGTACAAAATATACACTGTTTTCGATATTAAAAATGTTGTGTTTTTGAACCGATTTCAGTTTAAATGGTCAACCGCTTAATAAAAGCAAATTGGTTTGGTCCTAACGAGCCCACATTAAGCGGAATCCACTGTATTTACTTATTATTTTCATGATCGGATTTAAGTTCTTTTACATAACATTATTATTTAAAAATGCATAATTATATAAAATAAATGTGTGTTTAACTATTGTTACATATTTACATTCTATCCGAAGTTTGTCTATGATGAAGTATTGTTGATATTTTCATGATTTAAGCAATATCACATTTTTAATAACAGAATAATTTATGTCCATTTCATTTTTGGTAAAAATGATTAAATTTGCAGTGTTTTGTAGTACAAGGCTCATATGGTTAAAATTTGGCAATACTGTTTGGATTTACCGTCATTTGAGCCGTAATTCTAAAATTTAAACACTTGAGAAAAATTATTCACATTGCCAACTATTATGAAAGTTATGCTACGTTTAGAAAAACATGTAAGAAATCTTTTTGTATAGGAAAACAATTAGCGTGCTTCTAATTTTAAAATTAATAACGTTTTGATTGAAAAAAAAAAGAAAATTAATTTACGTAAAATAACAATTTTCAAATAAATTCTTACTTTGAGTGGTTATAAAATCAAAAGATGACTTACAATTCTCGAGATTTTTTATGATAAATAAAACATTTATGTGAGTAAGGTTGTGTTAAGGTTGTGTCATTTAATAATATTAAGAATTTTATTTACAAACTGTAAAATTATTTTTAGTCTTTATTACATTATTTTTGATAAAGTGTAAAAATTTCAAGTTTTCAATGAAATTAGTTTTGGAGTTATGGGCGAAATTAATAAAATAGATTTTATCATAATCTTGTTCATGGCATATGCTTATTTGACTAAATTTTTTAACCAGTATTCCTAGTTTTTGGAAAAAGTATTGAGATATTTGAAAAACGGCCTCTCAATGGTACCAACTTGATTCAATTTTCGATCTAAAAAGTTACAGTTTTAAATTTTTGGACAAGTATTCCTATACAAAAACGTGAACACATAAAAAAAAAAAAATTATAAACAATTATAAACATAATTGTAGCTTTTTCGCACTACTCAGAATCTAAAAGGCGTGAAGAATGTCTTTAAATTTAAAACTACGTTTGGTTTACTATATAAATAATTTACTTGCTCTACGGCTTTTAACGTTATCTGTGAAATAGTGCTATATTATAAGCAGTAGAAATTTCCATAGCATCCGTGTAGTGAAATTGCATAAACATAGCGCCGTCACACAATTGAAATAATTTTTACCATCTTATTAGTGTGAAAAATTCATATATTTTTTATTTTTGTGTTCATATTAATTTTACATAGATATAAAATATTTAATTTGTTTGAGTAATATGAGAAAAATAATTTTAAAATAATTCTATCAATTTTAATTGAATCGTGACAAGTTAACTGCTGCAATATTTACACGCTTATACAGGTTATGTGTTAAATATTTCAGAAACTGGGATATTATTTATAAAATATAAAACATACGATGAATATACAGTATGACAAATAAAATAAAAAGTACTTGTGTAAAGACATTGATTGATGGAATTCGATACAATAAAAAGAGTAATAAATCCAAAAGGAAAAATAATAAAATTATCAAAAAATTCAAATATAAGTTTCAAAATTTAATTTCCTGTTATACGACTTTAATATTATATAATGAAAACTGCGATTTATAATCAGTTGAAAAAAAAAATAGAAATACTTTAAAAAAATTCAAAGTCCAATTAAAAATATGTATACATATATAGACAAGAAAGCCGAACATACTTTGCACCATGGATATTCTTCAATCCTTAGGTCAGATACTCTTGGTGGTTGTATAAAATTTTAAAGAAACGATGTATAAATTCTTCAATAAGAAAATTCTGAACGAATGAAGTTAATAATACAAAAAACAACAATACTCATCATTTTCAACACACTCACCAAGAGTATCTGAGCCAAAGAGCGAAGAATATCCGTGGTGTGAAGTATGTTCGGATTTCTTGTCTATACATTACTATATTTTAATTTACTTTTTTATCTAATATATAAAATATCTCATCAGGTATTCAGAAAAAACTTTTCCAGTACCACGAAAACTCAAATTAAATATTGAAAAAGCCGGACATACTTCGCACGACAGGTGGGATTCTTTTGACGGGTGTATTGAATTTTAAAGAAACGATGAATCATTTCTTCAGTAAAACGATTCTAAACAAAGGAAGTTAATAATAAAAAAAATTTTCAAAAAATGTCCAAAATTTTTTTTCACATTTTCAAAATTTTCTTGCACCAAAATCTTTTTTATAGGATTTTCTATCTATGTTTAAATTTTCATATAGTTCGGATCAAAAAATGATGGTTTCCGAGTCATTTTTGTCAAATTTTGGGTAGTTTTTTCCAAAAAAAATATTGAAGAATTGAGAAATTCAAAAAATGACCTCTTTAAAGTACAATCTAGAGGCAAATACGGTTTCAAAAAGTTATTGATCGAAACTTTTGGACAAGTATTTCTATACGAAAAGTTGTACACAAAAAAAAAAAAATAATAAACATCATTGTAAAAACACTAGCTTCTTCACTTCATTCAGAATCTAAAAAGGGGGAAAAATGATCGGAAAAAATGTTGGAAAAATGTCCAAAATTTGTTTTTACATTTTAAAAATTTTCTAGAGCCAGATTTTTTCTCATATTACTGTCTATCTATATTTAATTTTCATAAAGTTAGGATCAAAAAATAACGGTTTTCCAGTCTTTTTTGTCAAATTTTGGGTAGAACTCCCTTACCCCTCTCAAATAAAAAAAAAAAAAAAGAAGAAATTACGAATTGAGAAATTGAAAAGATGATCTTTTTTAAATTACTAACTGGAGGTAAATTTGGTTTCAACAAGTTGTTGGTTGAGACTTTTGGACAGGTGTTTCTATACGAAAAAGTGTTAACGAGAAAAAAAATAAACATCATTGTAAAAACAGTAGATTCTTCACTTCGATCAGATTCTAAAATATAAAAACAATACGAAAAGCGCTAATGGAGAACTAAAATATTAGAACTAACTGCAACACCTAAGAGATTAAAAAGACCGTTTAAAGTATGTACAAGGATTGATAAAGTACATCACTTTGTATATCTGAAATACAATACATATTCAAAACACGCATTTTAAATATAAAATACAAAACAATTTTAAGTTATAAGAAAACTACAAAATACAAAACACATAACCCAAAAAATACAAAATGCTTTTCTTAAATTTTGTGTAGCAATTTTATGGGTTTTAAAAAAAAATAGACGGTAATTTTATCGATTATTTTAGATTAAAATTTGCAAATAAAATTTAAAATCGAGAAAATATAAATTTAATAATTAATAAAATTAAAAAGGATTGATTAATCATTTATGAAAGTATAAGTATGCACATAATTTATTTACGACATGAATTTTTATTTATATTAATCACGAATTTCAATGATATTATTCCCTTTTAATTCCAACATCGGTTTTTACCTCAAAGATATTAAATATGTACTTAACAGATTAAGACACGATGAATAGAAACTATAGGTTAATTAAACATAAATTTTATTGCACGTATAAAAATATGAAATATAATACGTAATACCTACAGTACCATAAACAAAAATATAAAACGTCAAAACGTAAACTATAAAGTTTATTATATATATTATGTATGCATGTTTATATAAATATAATGTGTATATTATATAAATATACACATACATACACTTTTGGTCAAACTTGAGTACATCACAAATCAAGGTAATAACAGACACATCACAGAATGTTCCATGACATATTAATTATTTACTTTTTACCAACCATTATTTTAAATTTTGTATTTTTAGTATTTTTAAAATATTTTAAATTTTGAAAAATGTATTTTATATATATTTAAAATAGATTTTACTACTCATATTTAAGAGAGTATTTATTTTTTTTTTTTTTTAGTTTAGAAATGTTGTGAAATAAATTTTTATTTATCGTATCGAGATAATTTGTTTTCAAAACGGATAATTTAAAGAAGCTCATAGCAGTCTTAACAATCAATGCCACCCAAAAGTAAATTATAAAATAATTTCTAATGCGTATCCCAAGTATTGAAAGATGGATAAATTTCATTGAATATGATAATATGAATTTGTAGTAATTAAGGATGGGATGGCTACAAGATAAAAACAAAATCAGGGAAATAAAATTAGCGAAAATACCGATGGCAAAATAGTATAATAATAATATGTAAAAAGTAAATATCATACTAACAAAAAAATTATTTTTACATTTGTTTATTTCGTACATTTTAAATGAAAATTATGAGCTCTGTCCGTAAGGCAATTAACGTTTTCGGCGGGGTCATAACTTAAAACCACGTTTTTAATTTTCTCGGCCCGATTCCCCGAATACGGGGGTATGGTCGGTGTACACGTAATTTAATTGTAAAACGGTTAAAAGGCAATGTGGATTTCGCTATTCGGTTTCACTTTTTCGTTTTCGTTTCACCGTTATACCGAATTATTCATTTTATACATTTATTTTCATTTTTATTTTTAAATCCGATTTACACTAAAGAAAAACAAAAACGTACAAATCAATAGTGTTGTGTGAGTAGTCGGTCTCTAAAAAAATTTCTTGATTTGAATTCGAATTCATCGATTATTAATTAAATGGTACAACATAAAAAGAAACAAAAAAATAAAATAAAAAATATTTAAATTTTTTTCAATTATTGCATTTTATTCTGTATTATGAATAATAAATTAAATATATATATATATTATGTTGGTACTGTTATTTATGTGTGATACAGTGATCTACTTACAGGTTTTTGTTGTTAAGGGCGTGATATAAATAATATAGGTTTTGTTAATTTATTTATTTTTACATTACATAGACTCTAAATTAATTAAAATTTAATAATAATATAATACTACTCTTAAAAAAAAAAAAGTCTTAAACGAAAAAAGATCATTTATTTCCTATCACGTAGAAATGCGTCGAATACGTTTTCCTCTGAATGGACGGAACGACACTACGGTTTGATAGAACCCCGCAACCATATGGATCAATCGCGTGCGTTAGATAGATCTTTTTCACTAGGTGGACTACACGTAAAATTAGTACCTATATATTAATATTTAATAATAAAATCCATTTTTTATATTTCAGTATACGCTGAAAATATTCTAGTACTTGTGCAATTTAAAATACTCTAGAAATTTGGAGTACTCATCAATTTTTGAGTACTTGACTTAACAACTCAACTCGACTTGAAAAAAAAATACTCGATTCGATTCAAATTGATATATAAAAAAAAAAAAAATCAAAATTCGTCCGACTCATCAGTTTATTTAGTGAAAAAAAAGAAATGTGTAAATTACTATTTCATAATTTTATTTTTTTGCAATAGTAGTAATAGCCTGAAAATTATACATATTCTATGTTTCTCGACTAGCGACCAAAAAATAAAGTGTATATGTATATACATATTAAATATATCATCCAAATTCAAAATAAAAAAAATAAAAAATATTCTTTTCATAGTACGTTCTGTAAAAGTAGTGGTTGTCGTTTGAAAAATATCAAAAATCATGCATATTAAAAAATACCTGATGAAAATTTGATTCGATAAAATCATGCAGTGTTATTAGTGTTTGAAACAGAAAAAAAAAATCAAAACCGTGCGTTTCAAACTGGGTGTCCACGCTTAATGCGGATCAGACTCTGTATTACGAATCGAGTCGAGATAGAAATATTTATGCTAATTTGACACAGAATGTAAAACGAAATTAATGGTGAGTCGAAAATTCAAAGCCATAGTAATCACAAATCATAACATTCAAGCTGAAAAAAAATGTTATTTAATCCGATAAAATTTTCGATACGCAGAATATACGGTGATGAGAAATGTTAACGAAAAAATTATCTAGATAATGATAACTGAACTACATGTTTTTTTTTTTTTTTTTACAAAATACTGTGATAACTAAAAATATTTATCTAGATAAATAAAAATATATCTCGTCGGTTTGTAGTTAAAAAATCAATACTACACCAGCATTGTAATAAATAACAAAATCAACGTTTTGAAAATTTTTTTTACAAAAATTCATAATATATCTAATGATATAACATTTATTTTTAAACTACTTGAATAACCGAAGAAATTTTTAAAATCTATATCATAAATGTATTTAAGTATTGGTTTTAGTAACTGGCATTTTTATGATTTTTTTATATTTCGGTTCAGAAATTTGTTTTTCATAATATTAAATTAATTTCCCGGTTTCGGTTTTGCTTTGAAAATATTAAATTATAGTTCCATTTCCGGTTTCGGTTAATGCCAGTTCTAAAAGATTCTAAATAAAAAAAATGTTTAATCAAAATATATATATATGTATATTGATATAGTTTTCGTCTAATAAAATTTTGAATTTTTGATATTAGTGGTTAGTTAGGTTAGGATACATACGCTTAGTTATAATTTTTCTTCACGTTATTCATAGTAGCATGTATACTCTCTAATGAATAAAAATCGAATTATGTTTTGCAAAAAAAAAATAAAAAATTGTCGAACATAAAAATAATACATAAATATTTATTTGATGTTTTACCATTTTAATAGTAAGTTGTCACTCTTTGTGTGAATTTCAATTACTTATTTTATACTATTTCAAATATAAATAATATAATTAAATTTAAACAAAATAAATGCTGTCAAAGTGAATTTATCGCTCAATTGTGGGGAGAAAAAAAAACAGAACAAAACATGAAATGTATTTAATATTTATGTCAACGACAACAATAACAGTAATATCTACCTGCCTATCGCTTTGTTAATTATATTTCTTTCGCTTTTAAATACCTACTGTATTATTACGTATGTATTATACACGTTTCTTTATTACTAGACGTTTGTATTGTAAGCACGATTATGGTGATAATAATAATATAACAAAAGTACGAATTTCGTATGACCCGTAAGAGTTAATTGATTAAAAAACGATTCGAACAGCGGTAGATATCATTATTTCCCGGTGTATAATTATTATTATAACACTGTAATCGATATTTCGTGGTGTCAGTTTACTCACAATAACTACGCCACCGCCGCCGCCTCTGGTAGTTTTGCGCAAAAACTAATGTGTAAACGTGCGTTTTGTTAATGTAGATATTATTATAATAATACACGTACGCGAGAGTGGCGTATATATATATATATATATATATATATTATAAAATATAATATAATACTCACATCACAACACGATAATATAACGTAGACAGGGGTACCCGTTATCGACGTACCGCGTGTTGGAAATTTAAATATTCGTTTTACAAGTCCCTCGAATGTGACACCCGTTATGTTATAATAATATAATACAATACAACACGACAAACTATAAACCGATAGTTATCGGAATAAGTTCTCCAGTCCACTATGTTTTGCGTGCCGCGTTACGCGAATGACGTTTATGACTTAAATCGAGTTTGTTGCCAACTTCTGAAAAGTGTACACAACTTTAACCGCGTGCGAAACAATCTAAGTGAAATCTCCGAAAGTTCAAATGCGCGGAGTAAATAATATTCAATAAATACTGTCTAAACAGGATTTTTTTTTCCGATTGACATATTTGAATAAATAAGATTCGAACAAGATACGAACAGAACGGGGTTTTCTTTTTCAAATTTTAAATCGATATTTCAACCTCAGAATAACGTGACCATACGTCCCATTGAAAACGAAATTGTTCCTATCATATCCTCTCGTTTCGAAAAACTTCGAACTGGGCGCATATAAGCAACATATATCTTTGATTCCAGGGAAAAAGGGCTTAAGTCAAATTTATATAGTTTTCAATACAAGCAAAAGAAAATTTGAAAATTACTCAAAGGGTAAATTAAGTGTATATATTCCCATCTCAGACAGTTTATTTATTAGTTGTTCATGTCAAACAAATGTTTGGTAATAGAATGATATAAATATTAATTAGTTACAAGATAATTGCACATAAGCCATTTTTATTTTATAAATTTTGACATAAGTCTTTACGACCATGACTTATGCCTTTTAGATTCAATTCATTTTGACTTAATTCTAATTTCAATAAGTTCATAACAAGGAATTAAAATTCTTGTAATATTTTTATTTCTATTTTTATAAATTATACAATTCAAATATAAATATAAAATATAACATTATATTAAAATTAAGTCTTTCTTTACTTATAATATCACATGAAAATGCTTAAACATTTTTTTTTTACCAAAACTTATTAAAAAAAAAAAAAAATTATAGGTATATCTTAGTATATTAGTATTACATCAATAAAAATTATATTTTACTTATAATTTATTTATTCATTCTTACGAACTTAATCTAATTTAACAGAAATAGAACATATTTAATAGAAATAAAAATAAACAACTTAGAAATCATTATCAATAGAAATTTCATCGAGATCTGGATCATATGTTTGATTCTCGGTATTATCATCCTTCAAATTCTTGTAAAAATCATGGTAAATATTTGGTATTAATGTTAGCAGTTGCCATTTGGAGTAAGTCTCTTTTTTTTCCTTAGATATAGGTACTGGTACATTATACATTTTTTGCAATGTAAAATTATTGACACCGCTCCTTTTTCTTTTTAGATTTAGTACTTCAAAAGGTTCATCTTCAGACAAACTTGTTTTATAATACAGAAAACCAATGTTATTACTTCTATATTGTAACCAGGCAACATCAAGCCAAATAAATTTGTTCCCATCTTCATCTTTTTTGTTCGAACTGGACGCATATAAGCCATATATATATATATATATATATATATATATAACCACGCACTATGATTGGTCCATTTGAATTTCGCGCCCACACTATTAATTCTTATCATAATATTAATATTATCAAATGTGAGTAGTAGGATTAACAGGGATGTCATTTTTTTTTTTTTTTTTTGGAATACATTACATTTTTTAGGTCCCGCTGAAGTATTATGCCCCGGGCCCCGCCGGACGGCCCTGCAGTTACATGATATATATATATATATATATGTTCGGCGTACGCATGATGTATTATATGTATTGAACTTAAATATTGAATTAAAAATTATTTTGTTATATAAAACAATTACAAAAACAATCATTTTTATTTTACGCAATTTTTTGGTTTATGGACACCCAAAATGTTGGTAATGTTTATTCGCCATCTGTATTTTTCGACGCTGAGTACGATGGTATAAACTAAAATCTACGCACATCGATAGTTTTCTAATCATTCGATTTTGAAAATTCAATTTATTTGGGCTTTTTAATAAATATCTACTTATTTCTACTGTTTTCAACGTTATTCTAGTTGTTTTGTGGTCTAGTTAAAACAGTGGAATGTGACGGTACCGGGTTAAAACTTTACCTTATTAGGAATGTAATATTTAAAAAAACTTATCTCCAGGAATTATGTCTCCTGAGTGAGCTTTATTATATTGAATTGTAATATTATAAAAACAAATCTCCTTTATTTGTGCATTAATCCTTTTATTAAATAATTGTATCTCCTAACTACTCCATCGGAACGGTGAAAAGTTTTTGATGAATTTTGTTAGATAACATCGATACCCGTAGAATGTAGTGATAATAATGAAAAAAAAAAACAATATCTAAGGAGATAAGGCGAAGTTTTCGTTTTAGCCACTTTAAAATAAAAAGAAACGATTTTGAATGTTTGTCGCGATGTCAAAATTTCGATCAGGTTTGAGCAATGTCGTGCAATTGGAAGATTTGAGTACACTTTCATCGAATATCGTATTGAACAATGGCGTGTCATCCGATAACGATGTTGGAGTAACAATACGCATCGTTATAATAATATATCGTCGTCGTAATTCTATATGCGAACACACTATTGAAATATAATTCCGATCGTGTGATATATGTGCACTCAACGTCGGGCGTGGCTAACAGTTTAAAAAATATAGGCATGGTGAAATTTATTTTGACAATGTTACTCGAAACTATTTTGGATTCGAGGACAGTGTAAATTATGGAATTCAACAGACGCTACGGCGAATGGGTTAACAGCGCTAGGCTACACGCACTTGAAGCGTAGGTATACAGGTGTAACTAATTGTGTGTACAATAATATTATATGCGAATATAATATATTATATTCGAGATCACCTAACCTAACCACTATATATTATGAGCCGAATACCGGATATATAGCTACTTTGCTCCACAGGTATTTTTCGTTCCTTGGCCACAGTACTCTTGGTGGGCATGAAGAAATTATAAATCGTTTTTTCGATAAACCGATCGTGAGCAATACTCATGAAAATCTAGTTACAGAAAATTTTACGATTTTTACACGAAATTGAAGTGGTTTTTCCTTGTTATCAGAAAAAAGTCTCAAGAATTTCGAAAAATTACATGTTTATAGCATATTTTTAGAGCCGATTTCTGATTTAAAAGGAGCTACACGAAACTTTTAAAAAAGTTTTACATTATGAAAAAATGTCTCCAGAAATATAATTATTAAACCACTTTCGTTTAATTTCTCCACTCATAACCTAAAATAACTTTCGTAAAAACAATAGATACAATGATTTTATTATTTTCTAATGACACGTTAATTTCCATTATATTAAAATGTATGGAATTTAGGAATTTCTCATTTACACAATATTATAATACGTTTATCAAATTTATAATAGTACCTATATTTTAACGTGTCATAATTTATAACTGTTCTTGTTTTAATATGATATGCAAAACTGTATTTTATCATCGTGTACAAATATAGTTGTAATTTATAACTGTCGTTTAAAATGACTGTTTTTCCTAATAAATAATAATTAAAAAATTTTTGTCGTTCTGCATTTCTTATGATTATATAGCTCACTATTTATTTAATTTAAATATTAATATGTTAAAGTAAATATCAGTAAAAAATAACGACACCAGCTAAAAAAAAAAATGAGCAGTTAATAATAAGTGACTATACACCATCTCCCGTAAAACATTCTGTTCATTTTTTAACTATTAAAAGGAAAAATAATAATATTTTTATCAAGGTTTTTCCTTTAAAATGGAATACGTTCATATCGTGTTTTTATCCATCTAGATATTAGATGGGTATGTAAACTTATAATGAGAAAATAAGGTGAGTAATTAATTTTGCTTTAATATAAGATATTAATGTGATAAATCTGATATCATATCACTAGAGTTTGGATTCTGTAGGCATTTGATTTTTTTTCTATTAATCAAAATGGAGCTATGCGAATTATAAATTTGATTTATGCTATATAGAATGAAATAAACAAAATTTTGTTTTGTTTTGTTTTTTTAGCTACTTCTCATTTTAATTTCCATGGAAAAAACTATACAATAATTCAATAGCGATTTAAATATATTGCAGTAAAGCCTAAAAATAAAATGCATTTTGTCCGGAAGATTAATGATGCGCAATCAATAAACTCCACATTCGAAGAAAATTATTATGGATAAAAAATTTATTAGTTAGACGACTATTATTACAGGTTTTAATTATTTATTAAATTGTCTTCGGTGACGGTTCTGGGTACACACTAAACTCGTATAATAAAATGGGTTTTATAACGTATGGTATAGTATCATAATATTATATTATATTTAAACATTATAAACGATTATTTTTCAAAAAGATTTTACAAAACTCGTACACTATCTATTCGAGTGCTGGGAACAGAAGAATTAAAAATTATTTATATTAAATAGATATAAAAGCTAAACAAGTATTTAAATGAAAACAACAGATTGAATGATTAGGATGTTATGTTTTTTGAATATTTAGTTTTATCAAAATAATTTATTAAAAAAAAGTGGTTTTCAAATAGAAACCAGGTAGATAATTCACAAAACGAATGAAAGTGCATAAAATTCACCAAAATAACTAAAATAACTTATGTATGGACAAAATGTATTAAAAAAAAAAGAAAAAAGAAAATGCAAAATTAAATCGGTAACTTAAAATTTTACATATAACGCACTCCAAATTACTACAAAGACGAGCATAATATCGTATAAAAGCATTAGAGAAAAGGATCGAGATCCGGACCAAATGTTTCATTATACGTACACGATATTCTCACACAATTCGTTTCCGTCACACTTAAATATTATTTCAAAGTCATATCAAATTCAATTTTAAATTAATCAAAGGCTCACTTTTTAAATTATTTTCCAAAGAGAAAATAATTAAAGAGAAAACTTTCGTTTAATTGGTTTATCCTGCACCAGGAGTACACTGAAATAATTACCAAGTCACTTTAAGCAGGCTTTCCACTAGCTTAATGTGGAAAGGTAAGTTTCTCGAGTTGAAATTATCCGAGCAAGAAGCTTCTATAGTGGTATAATATTGTTCGATATTAATTCAATAAAATTTTCAGTATCATCCTGCTTGTCAGTCGGTGAAATTCGTCTATTAAATTGCGATCTATATGTATGCGCTCTACTATGTCTCCTACCTAATCAATTATTATTAGATATAAATCCTATAAATCTAAAAAATAGTTTAAAAACATTTCATTTTTCTGTTACGGTTTTTATGATTCTTCGTTGACATGACCAAAAATATTAAACACCATTATGAAGTATACATCGAAAAAATATCACGCAAAAAATTGTAATTCAAAAAATCACGGCTACCTTAAATCAGTTCTATAAAAGTCTCAATGTCTCGACCAATATTTTCATATCCTCAGAAACAGAATAGCGAATAATTGTTTGATTAGAAATAATGGAATTCATTAAAAAGCATTTAAATTGTTCTCGCAAAGGCAATATGCTAAAATTTAAAAATTATTAAATAATATTCTGGAGATCTAAAATGCAGTATAAAGAAAATTGTTTGTACTGTGTTTTATTTATTTTATCCGTAAACACTATTTTATATGGAAATACTTGTCCGAAAGTTTTGACAAGCAACTTTTTGAAACTAGACTTGCCTCTAGATGGTAATTTAAAGCGGTCATTTTTTGAAATCTCAATTTTTTCTCAAAATTTGAGAAAACTATCCAAAATTTGATAAAAAAAGTCTAGGGAACTATCTTGTTTTTTTTTTTAAACTATATGAAAATTTCAACATCTATAGATAATAATATATATGAGAACATATGAGACATATTTTGGCGCAATAAATTTTTAAAATGTAAAAAAATGTTATATACTATAATATTAATAATATATATAATACTATAATATTAAATAGTTTTATCTTCACGTTTGCTGTTTATCACGCTTGTGAAGTTAGCCCCCCACCTTAACCAAATTCCTCAGGATAAATTGTAACTTGAAGACTTTTACTATTTGTAAGTAATTGTAAGTTCACTCTCGGAATTTGTAGGTTGGCCGTAACGAAATAATCCCTAAAATTAGATTTTGGGTGGCAGCTCCCCACCTCAACCAAATCGCTCTAGATAAATTGTAAGTTGAAGACTTTTATTTGTAAGTAATTGTAAGTTCAATCCCGAAATTTGTAAGTTGATAATAATCCCGTAGGAAACTCTTAAAATTTGGGTGCTAGCCTCCCCCACCTCAACCACATCGCTCCCGATAATTCGTATCTTTTTTATACATTTTTTTCAACTCCCCCCTTCCCCAATTATGAAATCCTGCACCCGAACCTGACTCTAGTATTTATGTTAATAATAATAATAATAATTATATAAATGCTAATCTAGAATTTGAAAAATGTGGTTCCTTTACTATAATACCGTCTACACAGCTTCACACATAATTATTATTATTATTAATTTTCTTTATACAACTTATGTGTGAAAATTAAACATTCAATTAATGTTGATAGGATTTAAATTTAGTGAACTCTAATTTGTAGTTCTACAGTTTGTGTAAAATATTTTAACACTGGGATATTATTTACAAAATATAAATACAGTGTAAGTACACACGTACAATGTGTAAAAAATAAATGTGATTTTACAAATATGTTTACTGAAAAATGTAATAAAAATAAAAATGCCTTAAGATGATGTAAAAGAGCAAAAAATTATCAAAAAAAAAAAATGGAATCTTCAAAAGAGGCAATATTAAAGTTTCGAAATCGAATTCGTTGTCACGTGACTCAAATGTTGTGTGAAAAAAGCAAAATTTTATAATGAGATAAATGAAAACTGCTAAATTCACTTTTCTACGAAATCACAGTCCTACTGATGACCGAGTTACTCGAATCTTGTTGTCTGGATTTATTCGCGTGGCCGTTGCAAACTCGAATTTTCGTTTTTTTTTTTGTTTTCAGTCCGACGTGAACGGTCGATTTTTGCAGACAGTCACGTCGTGACTGTACGACGATATAATTAATTTTATGTTTTCGACGGAGAACTCGCGAGAGAGAATGTGTTATCGAGTTGTTACAAGGTCTCGAGTGGCCAACGCGAGCAGAACGGTTAAAGCGTACATGCATTGCGCGCGGCGTATAAACATGTACAAGTGAAACGGCGCAATCATACGCTAAAACCCCGTCGACCAGTTTAAACGTGCACGCCGCCACGGACTTCACAAACGACGTCGAGGTAACTTAATTAAATTTTCAGGGTGCCTCGCGAACTTTCGGCGGCAAAGCGCCCGTGTTTTTTCTAATTAACCGAACGTGCCGACTTCTCGAAAACATTTTATAATTTTGTTTTTATTCAAATCGCCGGATGGTGTACCACGCGAACGTGTAAAGCCCGTGTCGTTAACCCACCAGTTTTATGGAAGTTTTCGTCGGTCGTTACGATCTGCATAATAGTCTCGAACGTGTTTTACACTACAGTTATGAGGTTTTCACGTCGAAACCCGTGCGAAATGAAACCCGTATGTTAAACTCTACAGCAGCGTGTTAAAATTAATCATTCCGTATTGATCCGAATATTGCGTGTATTACGGTGTTCAGCATTTATATATATATATATATGTTATCATGATTTTTTGCGCATTTTACACAATGCCTATTACTTTTTTGTTATTTTTCAGATTTCACACACTTTCAATTTTAAAGTACGTGTGAATGTACACTACGCTTGGGAAGCTTTGCCAAGAAGACTTCGATCAACCCCTCTTACAGCAAGGGCGAATCCAGGAGGAGATCAGGGTGATAGACCCCCTTTCCCCTTATGCAAATTGCATAAAGTTTTGTTTAGATGAATCGCTATTGGAATATGCGTTTGAAGTTTGAATTTTGACAAAACTCATTATTTCGCGTGAACCTTACTAAATTTTAAATCCAGTAAAAACTATATACGAAGAAACTCAAGATAATATAAAATATTATAAATAGAAGGGGGAGGATAGTTCGCCTAATGCATCGATTTTCGCTAATCATCATTCCAAGAACAAAATCGTAAAAACGCCACTAGAGATCAATAAAATCGAGTTTATTCTAAGGCGTTTTTGCATAATATATTAAGCTTATAAACTTTATATTTCTGATCTCACCGATGGTAAATATTTTTGTTAATTCAGATATGTCCTGTTTCTAATCTAGGAGGAAGTTTATTGAGATTAGTTTAATTTTTAATCTATTTAGTAACCAAAAATATCGTCCATAGTGATTGAGTTTGATTTCCATCGTGTGCTAAATTTTTATTTTCTTCCTATACTTCGTACCAGAGACAAAGCTACAGTTATCTTTCGGTTAACAGTTAAAAAAAAAAATTAAACAGTGTTAAATATGCATGTTATGATTTTAATACAATTAGATTTTACGATCGTTCAGATTAGTTATAGTCTCATTGTCACATAACTAGTGACTTGTAAATTCTCGGTAAATCAATTACGGGAGTTAACTTGGATTATTCCCATGACTAGAAATATACTGAGAATATAATACATTTTTTTTAAATATTTTTTATATGGTTCAATATTGAATTATATATTTATAGTTGTTTAGAATCTAAGTGGCAAATATTTATAAACCAAAAACATTACTGGAGAAAAGTAAGGCTTTTGGGTAATTCAAACCACTTAATTTATATATATATATATATATATAATAAAATATCCAATAAAATAAGTCCAATTCAACTCTAATTCAAATATACATTTAAATATCAGTCGTCAATATAAATATTGGATTTAAATAGTAGTTTTCCAATTAAAATTTTCGACACGGCCTATTTGTTTGAACAGTTACATTTAAAATTTCAGATGTATCAATAAGGTATTAAATATTCATACTTTTATGCAATAAAAAACCGGATATACTTTGCACCACTGGTATTCTTTATTCTTCGGATGGTATTTATTATTACAAAAATAAGATTTTGTACTCAGCCAGTTTTGTATGATAATTGAGAATAGGAAAAATAAATTGATAAGAAAAAAAAGTATTAGAAAAAATTTCCAAAACGCTATTTGCGTAGCTGAATAATAAGCACATCGACAGACGTAAATAGTTTTACGTGTAACGTTAACGCGGGTACGTTCGAGACCGAAACATAATATTGCATTAGTATCTGTTCGAGTTCAGGCGATTACACACGTCCAAAAGGTGTCCGAGAAAACCTATTGCAAAGTCTTTGAAACATTAAATTAAATGACGATGACGACAAATTGAATTTCGCGAACACTCGTGCGTATGTAAATTATATATTGTAATAGAGCCAAACCTATGAATAATAGGAGCGTCCTCGCGCAGTGGTGTCGAAATCGAATTTAAGATAAATTGCAAAAAATATAAAAAGGTCGTTTAAAAAAACGTTTTAGCCGAGTTTTTCACATCGAACCACATCTTGTTTGTTCACAACTGTTTTATCCCCGTCATTGCCGGAGTACGTCGTTTGCACATCATTTATACCGACAGAGGTCGGAAACATTTTTAATCCCACGAGTCATGTTTTTATCAATTTTTTTACGAAGAGCCATGAAAAAATAACTTTTACATTCAACATCGATAATTTTGTAACTATCGAAAATCATAATATGAGTATTCGGGTCCGTTCGGGATTTTCCTCCAACAAAAATCAGATTTCATTTTTCTCCACTAGTTATTTTCCTCCAATTCTATTTTACTTCAAATAAAAGTATATTCTGTTTTTATCTTCTAACCATAAACCTATTCACTTCTCGATTATCTATGTTCGATAAAAAAAAAAAATAATAATAATCTACATTCTACAGTTACATAGGTCTATACTTACTATTTTTATCAAATTTCCAAATTATCGATTTTCGAAAACTTTAAGAAGTATATTTATAAATATTTAATTAATTCTTATAAATTCTTTACTAATGTGTGATAAAGAGAAGAAATAGAGATAAAAACAAACAATCATTATTTATAACTATTATTTTTATTTTAAAGTAGTGTAGGTAAATAATATATACAGTGAATTTAAAAATTAAATATTTTATAAATAATAAAAATACATAGCATTTCTAAAATAATAGGTGAGAAAACAAATTGTATTTAATTTTTTTAAATTTTAATGTACTTAATTCATAAATATTAATTTTAGTCTTAATAAACTATAGGAAGGTACTTATTTTTTTTTTATATTATTACATGTCATTTTTCAAAAAAATTCATACGTGTAAAAATAAAATGTTATTTTTATATTAATGTATAGAAAATATTGCGTTTACACGGTTACCTATCTAATAAATTATTTTTTTGTAACTGATCAAATTGCCTTATCGATATGTTTGCATTGTTTATTTGCTCGACATTATTTTTTTATGTTTCTGGAGTGTTATTACTTCTTATTTATAACATTTCTTGGAACGAAATGGAAATATTTATTTTAGACTGCGTTCTTTTATCTTGAGATAAAAGCTATGCACTTGATCGTGTTAAAATCTAACTCTTAAATTGTGTTTTAAAAACACATCAAACGTTCCATATTATGATTCGATAAGATATTAAACTGTTAGGGGATGAAACAAAATATTTTTTCCGTGAACACTCGATGTTATTCAAATTACCTCTCCTGAAAATATCCGAGGCAGTAGCCTCTAAAATAATAATAATATATTGTTGGCCACACTACTGTCGAGTTTACGATTCGGCGCTAATAGAAACGTAATAATAAACGAAGAAATAATTTCTAACAAAATAATAAATGCTGGGACGAGTAAACAGACTCTCAATATAATTGTATCACTTGAACTCGTAATAATGTTATTTTTAACCACCGCACAAATACTGCGCAACGTCCTAAAGCGTTGCAGAAAGTTGCACAAATGTGCACGTCACGTGTAGAGGGGAAGGTACGCTTTAATATCGCGCGATTCGTTTATGTATCTCCATCGTTTGAGCTCGTTTCGAAGCGATTTTCTTTGAAGCCAACTCCACCGCGTTAATATTATGCGCGGAGAGAAATGTTTTGAAATTTCCGCGTGCCGTACTAATTGAATACACAATAAATATATAATAAAACGACAAGTTTTCTGGAGGCATTTCCGTTATAATATTCTTTGCCGATTCGGGATTAAGACGTTATCTTCAGACCCAGGGAACAATTTTTTTAGAATTGCATAAGTACTACAGAAGTGCATCATTCGAATGTTCATTTTTAGCCAGTAGTAACGATACTATTTATATGGTGAAGTATTTAAGGGCTGTTTGCTTGTTTAAGAATTTATTTGCTTCCAAGTTATTTTAATTTCGCTACGCCACTGTAAATAAGTATATATATGATATAAAAAATGATATTATGTAAAATGTGTCATTTATCACTGTACGAATCGGAAGTGTGGGAAGTAGAGAGCCTCTTGTGCTGTTTTAGTTGTCATAAAATTAATACTCCTAAATATTTGACCCAAATTGTGTCTACATGACGATCGTGAACTGCTTTTTTTTTTCTCAAAAAATTATCAAAATATCGCGTAAAACAAATAATAACGTTAAACTATTATTAAAACGTCGGTGTACGTGTAAAACCTATATGCATGTATTACACTCGCGTGACGTATTTCATTGTGGTTTGTGAGCGAATAATATTAATAACAACAATTTAATAACAGTAATATTATAATATACCAAATAAATACCGGGCAGACGGGACGGATCGAGGCGACGCTTGTCGCGCGCCGACGTTTTACGACTCGGCGGACCCAATGGACCGACACAGAGGTGATAATATTCTGTTTTGTCATACGAATACTGTGCAACGTGTGTGTGTGTAATACGATTTAGGTCACACGTAACACCCCACATGTGCCGTTATTCAACCGTCTGACAGCAATAATAATGCAGTAACCATATTACAATAATAATAATAATAATAATAATAATAATTATAATATGCGGTGCGAGTGTTAATATTTTGTCATCGTTTCATTTGTCAAAATCCACGTGTTTCGGGGGAAAGACATCTCGTTTAATTTGGCATAATAATAATATCATCATCATCATCATCATTTGTGTCAGTGCGATTAAAACGTTTATCGTAACACACCGCCGTCGAGAACACAAACGGAGGAGGGGGATATTTTTCAATTTTAACAAAAACCGTTTGCGCACGTTTTCTTTTTTCGCCACTCGTTTGTGCTCAAAAACACGGTTAGAGTGGATTTTTAATACCTCCGCCTCAAATATTATATCCCACACAGAACTTGTCGGCGTACTCTACTAAGATTCTAAGTGAACTGAAGAATCTTACGGTTTTGCAATGATGTTTATTAATAATTGTTGTTAACCAGCTAACTCAGTATCCAGCAATCGTTGTTTTTCGCGTAGAGAAATCATGTTCCTTATTTCAAACAAACGAGCTTGAGCGTTTTGTGCTAGTGAAACAGCGTATGATACAAACACTATATGGTACAGTACTATTATGTCACTAGCATAATAGTCTAAATGCAAACTCTACATAAATACAATTAAAAAGTTTATTTGTTTTTTTGAGCAAATAACTTTAGTAACCATGTCAACAAGATAATTGAAATAAATACAATTTTAGAGTTTATTCTGTTTGTACGGGCTGAACTGATTTTGAAGGACACTGACCATGACTCTGATAAATAAATAATGAACAGAAAAAAGTTTAAATTATATTATAAGAAGTAGAATTTTAAAATAATTTTATAACGTGTTATTGATGCTTTGAAACTAATATTATTTCAATGAATAATCAGTTTAATTGTACATTTAATGATAAAATATTTTATAATTTTCTTTGACATTTCACCAAAAATTGTAAAATAAATTGTATTCTAAACAAAATAAAAGTTAAACGTTTTTACATTTTTAAAGATTCCTCCCTCCCATTTGGAACCAACTAAATTCCTCGGTGGAGTGCCAAATCAACTCTAATCTACTGATTACGACCCTCTTAGTTAAACCCCTAGTTTCGTTTTGCACTAACGAGTATCACTGGTTTTAACCCGTTGTTTTAACATAATATTTTAACGTGTGTTATAATCCATGCTCGTGCCTGTATTATCATAAATTCGGATAATGGGTAAATTACGAAGGCAGTGAACATAATTTGTATTTAAATAATTGACATGTGTAGAGCTCCAAATGCTTTTCGCAGTCAATGAAAACAAATAAATCAGATGGAACGCGGAAAAAAAAACATAATATAGTTCCTATATCATAATAATACGTGTGTATGGCGTAATCGAACAATAATGATGTCGATTGATTGCCGATACCAACGCTTTATGTAAATATTGACTTATTGGTGACCGTGAATGTTAGTATTCCTGATCATTGCACAGACAACTAAATCATAATCATCGGCAGTTTTGACTTCGGTGTGTGACGACTGACGGTAAAAATATATAAAGCCGGACATACTTTGCACTATGGGTGTTCTTCGCACGACGGGTGGGATTCTCTTGATGGGTGTGTTCAATTTTAAAGAAACGATAAATCATTTCTTCAATTAAACGATTCTGAACGAGGGAAGTTAATAATATAAAAATAAATGAGAAAAAAAAAATGTTAGAAAAATATCCAACATTTTTTTTTCTCATTTTCAAAATTTTCTTGCGCCAAAATCTTTTTTATATAATTATCTATCTACCTATGTTTAAATTTTCATATAGTTCGGATCAAAAAATGATGGTTTCCGAGTCGTTTTTGTCAAATTTTGGGTAGTTTAAAAAAAAAATTGAAGAATTGAGAAATTCAAAAAATGACCTCTTTAAAGTACAATCTAGAGGCAAATCCGGTTTCAAAAAGTCACTGATCGAAACTTTTGGACAAGTATTTTCATACGAAAAGTTGTACACAGAAAAAAAAAATAAAAAAAATAAATAAACATCATTGTAAAAACACTAGCTTCTTTACTTCGTTCAGAATCTAAAAATAAATACACATTATGGTACAAAATAAATTTTGGTAAATTACAGGAGATTTTAAACTGTCCTAAATATAATGCAGTAAATACCCCTAAATATATTTTTTTACTGTAACATATTCTAAGTGATATATATATATATATATATATATATATATGTGTGTGTGTGTGTGTGTATTTTAAAAATGTATCGTAAAAATCGAGACGCAAAAATAATACGTCAAAACACATATTATATAGGTTATAAGCACATAATAATAATGTATTTCGTCGTGAAATAATGCGTTGTGGCAGTTGACGTATACGTCTGGTCTTTTATCCCTGAAGCCCTGTACCCCCTCCCCCCTTCCAACCATCTGTCCTGCCACTATTTCCGTTTCTTCTAGCCCGACATAATGTGTAGTTGCACGTACCTAAACACGCAGTACTGTCGTCGGTATACCTCGTGCATGCCTTTTATTACGTGTGGGAGGAAATCGGTCGTCGGCAATTCGTTTTTTTTTTTCCCCCGTCGCCGTAAGAAGATTACTAGGTCGAGGATTCGAATCACGTTTCAAACGCGCGCAATGGTTCGCGGAAGAAATTACTCTGTCTGTCGAAAAATCACCGCGTACAATAATTATTCGCCCCCAAATACACACACACACACACACACACACACACACACACACACACACGCAGGGGTACAATTATCGTTATATTATTTTCATTCGAGGTGGACACGAGACGCGTAACGAACACGCGGTATTTATCCGATAGTGATTCGATGGTCGTGCGTATAATTCGAGCACACGTCATGAGCTGTAAGGCATTTTTTGAAATTTTTAACAAACAGTAAAAAAATAAAATAAAGTTAAAATTTTAGTTTATGATTTTATCATTTGTGTGAAATTCAGTACTCGCAAACGGTGTTTAAAAGTGTATTTTATTAAAACATTTTTACTGGTGTTCTATAAATATCTAATTTTTATACAGCTGATTTTGTTTCCAAATTTGTCTTATAGATATGCATTGAAATCAATAATTTGGCTTATTATTTTTTTATATATAGATGGATTGGAAATTTACTTCATTACATGAGTGGTTTTAAATCTAATATCGAAACCAATACTTTATTGTACTAATCAACTAATTATTATATATATTATGTAATATAAATATAAAATAATTATATGTATAAAATGTTATATATTTATGTATAAAATTATATATAAATATAAAACTAACCGAGTGCAAAATATTTTTTTTATGTAATATAATTAACATCATACTTTTTATGTAAAATAAAATTGTCTTATATAAACTGAAACTCCACTCTTATAATCGTTTTATTGCAGTTTTATAATGATTAATCGTTTTTTTTTTTTTTTTAATTTAATACACTCACCACCTGAGGAGCAAAGAATACCCATGTTACGAAATATGCCGGCTTTTATTTTTAATTCTTTTTTTTTAACACTTTTTTCTCATGAAATTTGTTTTCCTATTTTCGATTATTTTGAATTTTACAAATTAACCATTTCGCAGCAACAATTTAAAAAATTGTTTTACATGGTGAGTCTTATAAGATTTTTGGCATGTATTTGCCTCCCAGACATTATAAAAATTATTTTTATATTATTTTTAATATCTAAATAGTGTAAAAAAAAAATAATAGTAATAATGAAACCGTTTAGTTTTAATTGTATGTATATATTGTACTATTTATTTAGATCACAGAACAGCGGGAATAAAATAATAAGTGGTGGTCCCTCGCGGACGCCTTCAGCCACATCACCGATGTTGGTTTCGGTCGGCTCTCTGTACCGGGCCTACGTGGCACGCGTCTGATAACTTCATTCTCCGCATACACAAACCGATCGTGCGGCTATTGTACACCCATAGAGTAATATAGAGAGGGCATTACGAATGGATGCACAGCCCGGCAGACTTGGTGTTTTTTCAGCGTGACCACAATATACAATAAACACTATTGTACTGTCTTATAATGTATCATAATACTATAATGTGTATTTGTACCATATTATTGCGTGATGGGATTATTGTACTAAAATCACACCTATTATGATAAAATTAATGGCAAACACCGTGACAAAATCTTATTTTATAAATTGACTTGTTCCTTTCGCAGAAGACAGAGGCATAAACGATTGTAACAAATAATAATAAACGTATAAAATATAAATTTAAGGTTAGAAGTTGCACACCGCCTAGTGTACTTGGTTAACTGTCCGGCATCACTTTCTTAACACGTACAAGTATAGACTATGCATTTTCTATATTATTCTATGTGCACACCGAATTTGTGATCGTCATTCGGACAGCCAATCGGTAAATTTCGACGGCCACGCGTCGCAGGTATGGATTACGATCGCTTAAAAATGGCTCCAAAAAATGTCAACTCTATGGCGGCGGCGTCACCGTGCATCTCCACGATGTTCCGGCCAATCATGGGTGGCCGCGTGGCAGTATCTCCTTGGATTTCCTTTTTCCGTGTGCTCCGTGACGGGACGCCGACAAACCTCTGTGTCCGGCTACGGCGACAGCATTTTCGATCAAGAGCGTAGCGCCGGCCGCGGATGAAGCCGCATCGGGAGAGCAGTCGAAAATGCTACTGCCTATTGGCCGCGTGGGCCAGAACAACGCGGTCGCCCGAATTCCGAACGCAAAGTAATCGCCGCAAGAATACGAACGTCATAGGATGGCGATCAGTTTGTATGTCCGGGGAATGGAGTTATCAGCCGACCTGAACCGACACCGGGCACTCGCCTGCTATCCGGACCGACGTGAAGCCGTCGTCCGTCAGGAACGACGTGCTATCGTGGACATCAAAAGGTCCTTTGTCGGCGAACAGTCTCCAACCAATATGTCGTTCGACGTCGCGAACTCGGTGGTTATCATCATCATTGTTGCCACGGATGAGGAGGGACGGGCGGTTTACGACGTTCTTCAGCTGTCGGTTGGTTCCAAACACTCGGGGCTTCGACAGCTCGAGGGAGCGGTGCGTAGCGACCATGGCCGTATCTAGAATGAATTTTTGGGGAGGGTTTTATTATTTTTTTTTTTCAATGAGAAATTTAACCAATTTAACCTTTTCGGAAGAGGGAGGGGGGTAATACCAAGACCTCCCCTCCCTGAAAACAGTCATGAGTCATTTTTTAAGATAATTAAAAAATAAAAGGCTAGAATCATCAATGGAAAATTGTCAACAAAACAAAAA
>JAIPRM010002990.1:0-27897 GCA_025469315.1 Stegophylla sp. TES_Ste_2020 | reverse complement strand
TAGTGTTCAGAATCTTAAAGTATTTATATTTAAATTCTACTAAAAATACTAAATAATACATAAAAAATGTATAATTATTTTTTAAACCAGATAATGTTTTTATTGTTAAAAACATCTCAATAAAAAAATATAGTTTTAAACAATGTTTTATTTTAAAGTATAGAGTTTTTAATTAGATGTTTTAAATATTCATTTAAATAAAAAATTTAAATATAACCCGAATCAGAATAAGTACCAGTAGAACCTGTACTCCAACATTTAATTTAAATCACATCGGCTTAAAGAGCTTAGGTTTCAATTTTCAAAGTCAGTTATGTTCTTAACACGAACTTCTTCCGACCACTTTTACGTGAACCTCATGTCGAAAAACTTTTATAAAAGACTCAATTATCAATAAGCTAATTCCCATTGATTTAATATTATTTCATTATCTATTTTTGATAATAATTATTTATGCGTCCAACAGAAATGGATTTATGCGGCCAAATTAATCGAGTATTTAAATGAAAATTAAGAACCAATAATCAAAAAAATAAAACGAATAAAAATATACCTAGTAAAAGCAGGTGGTTCAATTAATTATGCATTAATAATCACAATAATTATTATGCAATTTGTTTTTATACTTAAATGAATCGAAAATGACCATGTTTGAATACAATATAATAAATAATGATAATAGTACAACTACATAGTACGATTAAAATTTCAAACAATTTAAAAGGCTATAGAATTCGATGGCAATAGTCACGCGAAGGAGAAAGTGAAAAGGAATATAAATATTAGAAATGCACCTATTCGAATATTATAATAATGCACTTGCTTTGTCACTGTATAGTGATAACAACAACACTAATTGGTAAACAATAAAATTTATTGAGCGATTAATCGGCTTAATGTACAAATATAGCAAAGAAAATTAATGACTCTACACTTAACAAAATAGTGTGGTTAAAAAAAAAAAAAAATGAATAAATGATATCATTGTTCGAACAAACACTTATTATTATTATATTAGTTGTATGTTGTGATTTAGCTTCCGTGAAATCAACCCTACGCATAAAAACAACTCGAGGATATACTCGTCTTTACTTACGCGGTTATCCGATTTCAAAGACACAATATCTGGGTTTCACAATTTGTTATGGAAAAGCGATGATAAAAAAAAAAAAAAAAAACAATGGAGATTTCGATCATGGCAAAAAATAATTATTACGTAACATATTGTGTACACATAACGTACATAATATATTAATAAGACACGCGTTGTAGGTACCGTTTTTTTTCCTTCTTTTTATGCATCACAATATAATATATAGGTGAAAGACCATAAATTTATTTTATTCGGAAGTAAACTATCAACGTATAGTGGCGTATAATATTATACATAATGGATTTGGCTAAAACGCGCGAATTATTTACTATTATATTATAATATAATAATATTATACAGTATAATATTATGTGAACTACATAAAATTTTCACGAATCGGAAGTTCATAAATCTATACCACCTATATACGTATACTCATAATAATATTATAAATAATGCCGTTAGTCGTTACGAAATTATAATGGCATCGAAATACAAAAACGAAAAAAAAACACAACACATTTTTACGATCGACCCGTAGTGACGCATTTACACACACGAAATCGAACCGGTTAAACTACACACACACTCGCACGCGCGCTATACAAACACGGAAACGACTGCATAAATCAACTGGTTTGGCGCAAAAATAGTTTAAATAAATACGGATTCCCGTAACGACATGAATATAAAATTTAGCAGGCAAAGACCCGTGAGTGTGTATGAGGTACCCGTATAATCAGCACACACACACACATCGTCCGGAAGGAGTGTCAAGGTCGGCACACATCCTGTATAGTGTGGTATAGTCCCCTCTCACCAATCGGATGTATACTCCGGTGGTCTGACCAGAGATAATTTTTTGTAAAGTCACAGTGGAAAACGTCGAGGTTATATTTTACTATTATTTCATTTTTTTGTCTTTTTTTGCTCGTTTTTTATTGTTGTTTTTGCTTTCACCGACGTTTTTTTTTTTTTTTTACAGTGCTCGGATAAGCAGCCGAATGCGCGCGCCTCGTCCACTGTCTGATTTTGGCTAACAGTGAGAACGTTCGTGCAGAAACTATCACACGTCCATGCGGTAAGTAAAGTTTACTAAGGAGGGCTAAGGATACTATATGCCCCCTCTCCGTAAGCCATGTTTTTCATCAATAATTGTACCATTTATTGTTTGCAGCACTTAAGCGGCCAGATAATCGTTTTAAAACACTCTCAAGTAGAAAATTATGTGTAGATATCTAAACAAAATTGTAGGTACTTCGACTCGTTTTATTTTTATTAATTTATTAGGTATTATAAAACAGGGGATTAAAATACATAGGTAGGAAAAAAGTGACTGTAAATGTCCTGCAGACCACGTTTAGTTATTTTCGTAGTTTAGCAGTATTTCACTAGACCATAACAGGATATCCTACGCCCTTTTTTATTCCTCCATTATAAATGTAAATTTTATCCAGAATAAAAAATTAATAATAATAAAAGAACAGTCCGTGTAAATAGTAATAAAAATAAAAACGCGTGAGTCGAGCAGACAAAAAATGGCAGAATTCGGCGAAACGCACTTATTCAACGTCACACACAAACTCACAACAGAAAAATTCAGAAATACTCATAACATCTTAAACAGAATTTTCTTATAAAGAAATTAACATTCTACGGCGAAACACTACTCCGTTCCTTTTTTTTTAACGGACAATAATGGACTGTCAAAATGACCCTAAAACAACACGTTTGCCTACGATTTTCTGTACGATATTGCCATTTATGAATACCATATTATATTATTTATAAATTTGTTCAATTTTTCTTAATAATAACTAAGTATCTTGACCAATAATATTTTATGAAAGTATAAAACTAAATAAAAACATACAACATGTTAGTTATGGTTAAACTTGTAAGTTGATTAATTAAATAAAATTATAGGTTATTATAATTTAATGCTGAGCACTTGTAACATATTTGTTTCATTAACATTTTTGTTTATGAGTAAGGAACACATACGTTTTATGCAAAGAAAAACCTGTAATAGTAATTTAATTTTGCATACAAATTACTTTGTTTTCATGGCATATTTCTCACATTTTATAAATTATTTGTATTAATAATTTTTTCAAACGACGCTTTTATTTCATTTTATTTTATACAACCAAAATTGTAGGATTTAAATTTATTTCACGAAAAAAGTAATTCAGAATACCTGAAAATTTGTAGATAAACTATTTAGTATTTTTTAAATACGCTCCAGTAAATTCAATAAATGTAAAACGTTCTTTTTCAGTGACCGAATTGTTGTTAGCCGACAATTGAAAAAGTTTCAAGTTTGTAAATTGAAAAAGCATCTTACTGTTCAATGCAATTCCCGAGGTAAAATATTTATTAATCTTGAAAGTTCGAAACTAAAATATTTTTCATTTTATTTTTTAGAATCAGAAGAAATATTATTCTGCAAGAGTATAATTCAATATTTAAAGTCATAACAAAATAAAATAAATTCGATTAAATATAAATTAAAATAAATAAATAAATAAAAATATTCTTGCTTCTAATTTTATAATGCAAATATTGGGTATTCAAGCATGCTAGGTTTGTAATTTCATTTTAAATATAAATACATATTTTGGGTATTCAAGTGCATAGGTATTTGATGGCTTTTCAGAGTTAAAAGTCCTCTGCCCTAATCATAATCAATGCTAATATGGTTATTCAAAACAACGAGTATAAGCTTTTTGAAAAAGCCTTTTTTAATAATTAAGTATATACAGTGTATGTAAAAACCGTAACTTTATAGAAATCTGACAACATTGCACAAAAATCTCGGGTAAAAAAACGTACGGAACCGTGTTTTATCAATTTTCTACACGTGTAATATGGGATCTAAGCCCTTCCCATCATTACACATTTTAGCATTTATCATTACACATTTAATTAACTGGGCGTCACAAATATCACTCAAATAAAACATTTTGTCACCTATTCGATAATGAAAACTTTGAAATTGAAACTTTTAAAATCTTTTTCCAAAGCAAAATTTTTATATTATGAAAAATAAATTGTATTTTATGACAACTTATATGGTTGGAAGAGGATGCAACGAATGGGCAAAAAACAACGTTAAATAACAATATAAATAATAATTAACTTATTGAAAAAAAAAATGTAGGTTATCGAAAAATCCTGATAATTATAAATTTTATTAAAAAATCATTAAATTATAAAATTCTTATATATTATTATGAAAGAAATAAAATATGAATTATTGTTTTAGATTCTGAAGAAAGCGATTCTATTGTTTTTTACAGGTGTCATAAGTTTTTTTTTTTTTATTGATTTTTATCTATCATGCCGATTGTTATTTCGACTGTTACTCTGACACCTACTTTATGATAATCAAATTCAATCTAGATGCTGTGATTTACAAAATCGTATTATTCACCTAAGGAAGTATAAAAATATTTTATTTATAAGATGTTATAAAGAAATCGATTTCAACTGCAATTCAACATTATATGACGTTTTAGAATTTAGTCATTATCAATATAATAAATTATCGGACGTCAAAGTTCGCACTATAGATATTCTTTGCTCTAACAGAATATTCTTAGTGAGATTAGTATTTATAATAGGTACGAATCAACTACTCACTTCACTGATGTTGAATAAATGTAAGGAAAATGTTAAACGAAACGAACATAGTGTCACAGAGCAAAATAATAATATTGTAGTTTCAACTAGGGTGAAATGTCACTGTTATATTTACACAGAAAGGTTAATATTATTAATTGTTTAATTGAGTTATTTGGTCATTTTTTTTAGCCATCAATATTCAATATCTCATCTTTAGCGATGAGTAGGGTTAGGGAATTATAGTTTTAAAAAAACTAAAAATATGCATGCATTTATACTCTAAAAATATACAAAAATGCTAAAATAATCTCTTATAAAACATTAATTTTACTGTTAAATCTCAAAATATTTCGAAATTGTATTGTATAATATATTTTAATATGTATTATTAATTCTTCTTCTATTATTTATGAAATTTCTTTTTTTTTTCAATCTTTATTCTCTTTAAGCTTGCATTTAAACAAATAAAAATATCAAATAATATTTAACCTCTTCAGAAATTCAGAGAAAAATTTTCTGACCCAAAGAAAACTCAAATAGATTATTGAAAAATATATGAAATATGCACTTAAAATTTAAATATAACCGAAATATGTACTTATAACGAAAAAAGAGCTAAATATGCGAAATATGCTAATTAACGAGAACTACATACAACTCCTGCTGTTATGAAACGCATTTCTATATTACTTAGCTATGTTCTGAATGATTTTTTTTGAAAAACATGTTAACTCCTATAAGTCCCTAGCCCTTGTAATGAGGGACAAACGTTAAAAATAAAACTATTTAACTGTCGACAGTATAATATGAAAAGAAACGTTTTCTCGTCGCCTTGCAATGAAATTTATTTAAATTATGAACCGTATGTGAAACGTTCCCATACAAAATTCCTGGTTACGTCACCGCGGTATACACTGTGACCATAACACTTGCCGCACGGTATAAACCGCGGTCGATATACGGTAAATAATTTAACCGATAATAGATACTATGATATTATTATGTACTGCAGACAACGACGACGACGACGACGGTGGAAAAACACCACGTGCGACGACCGACGGCGGCTGCGGTGTAAATACTAAAATATAGTAGCTGGCTTGCGGCACCGGGTTCTTCAGATTTCCCACGGCCTTCGAAGAGTTCTAGCGGAGGCGGCATGCAGTTTATATTATTATTATTATTATTATTATACTCGTCGCGCGACGACCGACGACAGTGTCGTTAACACTTGGGAGTTAGGTGGGTACTATTATTATTATTATATTATTATGTACTCGCTCACGTATACAATATGTCGTCGTCGTGTATTATGTATTCTTATTATCGTTATTATTATTATTATGACGTTTGGCTTTATGCGTACGCGATTTCGGTTGGACAATGTTAAAAAAAATAATAATAATAAAATAAAAAATACGCCAAGAATCTCAGCCACCGGGGATGACGCCGCCGCCGCCGCCGCCGATGTTAACAATGACCACGGCGCGAGGAGATGACTTTGGAAAAATTAATTTTTAAAACGGAATTCACTACACGTTTATTATCGTTCCATTATTTCGTTTTGATCGTTGTTTTGTTGCTTCATCACTGACTGCGCGGCCCGTGTTTACATCGAGTAAACACAACTGGAGATTCGACGACGACGACGATGAATTAATATTATTATTATTATTATTATTATTATTATGCACCGTTGTGGACAAAATTATTGAATGGAAATTTTTAAAAGTCATCTAGTCAAAACACTTTCTCGGCAATCCTCGTCATCGCTTATAAATGTTATCATTTATGCGTGCGCATTCGTATAATAATATTAGCTTGTTAGGCTTAACGACTCAATGACAAACATTGTATTACATAATGTCTTGAGCGAAAAGACGAAATAGTTTCGGCAAAAACGTTGCTAAACGTTTATAACGTGTATTCGTAACGATTAAGTACGATTAGACACTGACGTATCTAATTCACGTGTGTTCTATACCTTTCTTTTCGCCATATAGGTATAATGTTTATTTCAAACCTTGAAATTGAATTAGTCAAGTTTGACACAGATGTTTCTCAACACACTTTAATCGAATTCTATGTAGACATAATGAACATAACTCATTTTCGTATTAGCAACTCTTATTAAATAGTCTACATTTTTAATTCTCAAAAATTAAATTAATATTACATTAACACGTTACACTCGGCTAATATTAAATAATAATTCAGTAATATTAACAGTCTATGCCTATATACGTATCATGTGAAATATTTACTTATTTCAATTATGATTAAAATAATTTTAATAAACTCACCGGCTTCAGATTTCGAAGACGATGACAATGATTCTGCGCCATTGATTCGCATAGTGGTGGTTTTGAGTTAATATTTCTATATTAAGTAGTTCGATTACTTCATTGTTATTCTGAAAACAAAAATGACAGTGATTAAAATCAACCGATATTTTATAAAAATAAGTAATAGAGGTACCTAAAAACACAACACAATTCTTATTATTTTCATAATATAAAGATTACATATGATCGCTTCAATAAATCAAGGAATACTTAGAATAAATGTTTAAGCTCCGTCCACACGTAGGGAAAAACATTATCACACACATATTTTGTTGCCGACAATGTTTCCAATGTCTTTGATGTTTACTAGATGGGTGACAAAATTTATTGGCAAAAAATGTACGCGACAATGTTTCCTTGGTCTGAACGAACATATTACTAAACAAAATGCAAACATACGCAAACATTTACTAAAGCATGCGATATTATATTAATTAATATAATCATGTTTTATCATAGTGACAGAATTTAGGTTTTACAGCTATTTTACAGCTATACAAATACAGAACAGATATTTTCAGTAGAATATAGCTTCCTAACGAATTCTCGTAGATTGGTTTTAGAATAATTTTTACGTCATCTTTGAGGTGGCTAAAAATCGTTCAAAATCATGCCGAAAATACTTTACGAATTATTTATTGCCCAAACATGTATTTACTAGACGACACAGATGTTTAATCGCTCCCCACAGACCGTACTTAAATCCAAGTTTGATCTATTTTTTTATTCCATATTAAGTAAATGTTCACAATAAGTGATTGGGTTTGTCAGTGATTGGCTACTTTCATACTTACAAAAGTTATATAAAATGTAAATTATTAAAACATATTTATATAATTTTATTTATAAAATCGGTACGAGTAACGACGAATTACTCAATTTCGTTCAAATATTTTATCTTTATTTTATTGATTCAACGTCTGGAATTGAATACAAATATTGAGTTTCACTTATATGTTTAGAAGTAAAAGATTATTTGAGAAATTATTTGCTCCTCAAAAAACAAAAACAAAATGCAGTGTTTATACGACATGGGTTTTTATCTCGGTTTTTATTAAAATAAATTTTTTGTATTTTGTTTATCTTAATTTGAAGAAACAAATACTCAAATATCATCATGGATTGTATCTATACCTACCCATATGATACGAATAATTAAAAAGATTTCTGATTTTGAAACTATAATAATAATATATTGGTCGTACATTAAATAATATAAAACAGTTTTTAAATACTGTTATTCATACTCGTATACAGTATAATATTACCGTTTACGAACTATCAGTGACACGAATTACATTCTTTTACTGATTATATTGAATCATAATTATGGTTTAATCCATAAAAAGCGTAAAACATTTACTTTCATTATTATGGAAAACTTCTTATTATAAAACCTATGAAATTATGACGACCAAAAATGACGGACAGGTTTTCGTCGTTACGGTTTATTGATTATACCTACATCATTGTTGACGTAATAACGAGTTGTCTATGTTGAGGTAATCGAAAAAACAATAATAAAACAAACAATATCAACATTTATACGAATAGAATCAGGTACGCACCTTCATAATTTACTTTACATAACTAAAATAAACCAACTTCGTTTTACAAATTAAAAAACTGTATTAAATAGATATGAACATTATTTAAATTATCAACACAATAGATTTTCGATAACTGTCCAAAATTTATTGAATCTAGCACTATTATATTAAATAATATTGATAAACATAAATATGGCGATCCATATATATTATTTAAACGTAATATAACTGTCATAAAAATAAGATATTGTAGAGTATACTAAGATAAACGGATTACTATTTCAAGCACCCGGAAGTACCTATACATAAGACGCATTCATACAACTACGCTGAATCAATATTCCAATACTCAGAACAACTTTGTACATGCCGCGTGAAATGACCCACATAAAATAAAAGTTATGAGGAACACAAAAAAGATGTGAGCATTTGCTTCGAATAAAAAACCGTTGTTTTCATATTCAAATATTGACTAAAAAATTTTATATTTAGAAAAGTAATGCAATTGTTGCATTTGAAAAGGTCTCAAACAAAACATGTAAATAACCCAACACGGTGTTATAATAGCACCATACGTGTCATAATATTCGAAAGTAACAATAAAATATATTCTAACTTACACTAATAATACACTTCAATATAAAAACCGACATTATCGAACCGATTGAAAGAAAAACTGAAGTTGAATAAACACGAACAAATGCGGTTTGCGTAAACAAAAAAAAACTCCATATAGATATTATATTTTCGTACTTTCACTATGAATCCCACATTCCGACGTCAATGTCTCAATAAATCTATTTGCGCAGTCTTTAGACAGAAAGACGATCTTCATTAGTCACCATTGGGTAAAGAATATTGTTGAGATGAGGTATTTTTAATGTGATAAAAAAAGTCCACGATTTAGATTACTCTCGTAGAAATAAACCAAATTTTACCCAATATATTTTTACATATATTAGCATATTCATATACTTTGTACGTATTTTGTAAACCGATGAATATTTTGTACTTATTTGGCGAATTTCATATTAATCAAGTTAATTTCAACAGTTTTTCTCTGTCATATTAAAGAAATAGTCAAACAAACATTTGTAAGTACAACTGTAAAAAATCTGGGTTTAATAAGTTGTTAAAGTAATCAGGGATTAAAGAGCAAAGAACAAATCAACGAAGATCTTTGGATACTGAATTCACTTCTCTTAATATAGTTAATATGAATTACGCCTCTACATTATATCATGGAATGTTTTATTTTATTCTTAGACTTTAAGTTTACATTTGCATACTTAATAATATTTGTTGTTTCTCATTGCTTTATATTAAGAACTCGAATAACATTTTTTTTTGCATACTTAATTGTCATTATTTTTATTTAATATTTATAAAATATCATTTTCTGATAGATATTTACATATTTCAATAAAAGTAAGTACTTATTTATGTACATATACCGTTTTTTATTATTATTATGATTATTACAATGACATTCGTTCCATAGTCATTATAAAACTCCGGTGTTTTTTAATTTATGTATAGATATGAAATATGTAATTCGGTGTTACAAACAATAAAACCTGGTAAAAGAATATTTAAATAAATCATTTTTACTGAAAACATAATTAAAACAATATTGTGTAATTGAAAAAAGTTATACCGCTGTCTATAGTCTATACACCATTATGTTATTAAGTAATTACGAATTACATTACGACTTACGAACGTAAACGGGTTATGGGTATATTTCAATAATTATAAACACTACTTCGTGTTTTTTTTTTTTTTTTTAATATCAATAAAATAATGACTTACGCAACGCTCAGAATGTATGTCGAAAATAATGAAATGTAATTTCATGCCTGGTGAAGCTTAGCAAAAACAAAAAAAACAGCTCTAAAATGAAAATCTGCAATTTTATAACGATCTGGGAAAACTGTAAGCATAATTTTCAAATAAGATGAGATGAGATTACGTCTTGAGTACTTAAGAAAACAAAATTGAACGAGATAATAAAATAATTTATAATAACGATAATAATATAAAAACTAGTAAACAATCAATAACATATTAATATTTATATTAATTTAGAATTTAATTAGAGCTTGACGGAAAAACATAGATGTTTTACGAGTTAATAATATTCTTAAGCCTTGTCAAAGCTTTAAATTTAAGTCAAGTTTTAAAACGTGAAAAAAGTAAATTCATCGAGACAATTTATTTGAAACTTTAACTTGGAAACGTTCATTCGTTTTTCGTAATATCAGTCATTTAAGCCGTTTTCACAATTTATAAATTTGAGGCCGGGACTCTTTTCGCCCAAATATTTAAAATCGTTTTCCCTTTTTGTCCAAGAATATTAAAACCTTTTTCGCCCAAGTTTCTCTAACAGAAACTTTGGGAAGCTCTTACTTTAAATTATTTGTTTGTTAAAATTAGATTTATAAAGCCATTTAGCACTACTTTGAAAACATCACAAGAAAGTGACTTTTATTTCTCTTCAAAAAGTTGTGTTTGTGCATGTATCATGCATACATTGATCATACTATGATAGGTGTTAAATACTTGATATGTGTTACATTGAATAATTCAACGACATTGATTTAATGAAAACTCTTTGTGTTTATATTTGTTTAATTAAATCTATAATTTTAGATATATGAATTATTAGAAGAGGCATTAGATGTACATTATATTATTAAATAACTAAATGACAGTATGTTATATATTTATACAATACGTATTATCAATTCCGAAGTTCACGTTAAATAATTTTATAAAATTAATAATTTAATGTAAGAGCTTCCCAAAGTCTTGATTTTGAAAACGTGGGCGAAAGGGGTTATATAATATTCCTTGGGATTAAAGGGAAAACGATTTTTAAATATTTAGGCGAAAAGGATCTTGCCCATAAACTCGTACAGAAATAAACAGGAAATATCCTCTGTCCTTCCCTGCGCCTATACGCATACAAAGTTCTCAAATTTTAAACAGGTACCTAATCATATCGAATGTGCAGCTGTGCAGGATAATGAGGCGGTATACAACGACTTGTACAACAATACAAACTCAACACGGAAAGGCACGGGAATAGATGCGTTTGTTTGCGCATGACTTAATAATAATATTCCTTACAACATACGGCAACCGTAGAATATTTTATTATTCGTTCGAGGTTAGGTTTTACACGGGATACACACACGCCGCGTACTGTGGGTCATACGGCCGACGGGTCGGAGTAAAACGATCTGCCAATTACCATCAGTGTGTGTCTTTTGTGCGAATATAGGTATTATAATAATATACGAATAATGAACGGAAATCCGTCGTCGGGAAGTGGGCCGAGCGATGCTTTTACCGATCCGGCAGAAGGTGTCCATCATTATATGTATTTTATTATCTGTTTGTATTAAGTCGAAAATTGCCAACGCTTAATAAAACGTGCTAACCCCAACATTAAGTCGATCACGGGTTAAAAGTCAACACATAATAAGAATAATAACAATAAAATAATACAGCAAACACTGTTGTCATTGTTCTCAGAACACTATGCAGCTCATATATGGTGTGTGTGTGACCTATATCAAATCTACATTTATTACGACACGAGATTTGAATCGTTTGGACACATCTATAAGCAATGTCACCAAACACTCGTTACCTATATCATTATGCACTTAAACCGGGTTCTATTATTTCTACTACTACATTTATATAATTTCTTCGCTGCAACACAGAATGATACGTACTCTTTTATTAACGATATTTCTGCGTGATAAAAAATAATGTACATAACACGTCAAGATGACGTTATTTCGTATGTTACCTCGTATACTAATTTTCCCGAGTCGTAATTACCACTATGTGAACAGCATTTATAATATCATTCACACGTTTTATAAAATTAACTGGTTTCCAAACAATGATGAGCATATTTTTCTCTTTTATAAGTTTTGTATTTTTAGTTTATTCTTGAATCAAAAACACAGTTTTACTTAAAATGTTAATCCATTAAAAAGAATAATAATACGAAATAAATAATTAAAGAAAAAAACTGTTAAAAACAAAGAAGTTATGTCCGTCAAATACAAAACACAGTTCACCTGGTACCGTCAAAATCGTACCTAAAAATATTTACAACAAACCATTATTTATATTGAGTTTTTTGTTCACTTAAAATAAAATAAACACTTATAATTGTATTTAAAAATATAGATGAGCTGATGACCTAAAAATCTTTAAAAAAATTTAAAATTCTTTAAAAAAGATTGAAAGTGTAAATAAAATAATAAATAAAAAGGTAAATAACACTGCATCATGACAAACAGCCAATAATTTTAAAATTTAATTAGAAATTATCACAAAGCAAATATGAGAGTATATATTCTTTGAAATCTATACTTTATTAAAATGCATAATAAAATAATAGATATTATATTATGTACTATGTTCTTTAATTTATGACACAACATTTTAACTAAGTATTAAATTCATCTTCAAGAAAAAATACAGTAGTCATCGCTGTAATGATTTATACTTGTAATAATTCGACTTATTTTTACACCTAAATAAAAGAATATAAGAAACATTTCGTGTGGCACTTTTACGAAAATTGTCAAGAAAGCTATAATAGTACCTATTTGAATTCGTTATGAAACATTTTTCGCACTAACCGACAATATCATTTACATTACAAGAATATAATTTATCAAAAATAATTTCAAGGGTTTTGTGCCATAAACATGAATCTTAAATTTAAAGAAAGTAATAATTCACAGATAACTTGAATAAAACCTTTTTATTTTTTCTTAAACCAAGTATAACTTAATGACACACACCATTCAGCATACTATAAAAACGTACGTACATTTCTCTAGTAAGAAAATATTGACACACGACGTTCAATATGAACATTAACAAGTTTTTATACATAAAACTAGGAAATAAAAAATATCAGAAAGTGCATTATCGGTTTTCACAGTCGTAGGAGTACTCACCATAATTTAATTTCAATATTCATAATATTATACGAGTATTACCGAAAATCACAGACAAATACGTAAAAATATTGTAATACTGTAAAATCGCTGAAAACTCGTGCTTTCACTCTTACTATTCACCCACAAACCATATTTAATTTACGAATAAAAATATGGAGAATGAAATATCAAACTACCTACCTCAAAAAAGTTAAAGAGTTCAATGGCAATAATTTTAATTCAACGAATGAATAGTTTATTTATCATATACCTTTAGATACTATAAAATAAATACCGTATTAGGACTAACAGTCTATGACGTACTACTTCATCAATTAATACTTAATTACTAAAAACAAGTAATGCGTGGACAGGTACAATAAGGTCTAACGAGTTCTAATCGGATACATGTTTTCGTTTAGAAAAACTAGGATTTGAATCTCCATTTTATTTTAATATTACGAATCGTTATCCTCTGGTCCACTCTTATTCTTAGCTTAATGCCTAATTTAGGATAACCGCGCGCGCGTTCTCCAAATAGGGCATTCAAGCTAATTATCTATCAAGGCAACGTGCACTATGTAAGTGTTCATTATTACCGTGGAATTACTTTTAGTACGCAGAATATGCCCAATTATAAATAAATTGCAAATTAAACAAGAAATATGAGAAAGAAATAATGGAATCGAGTTGTCTCAGTAAATATCTGTATTAGATTACCATAGCAAGAGTGTCATATATATTTGAATATGACCCTGAATATTGAAATATAAAGACACCAAATACCCATATACCTATATTGCACGAAAAAATTGCAGACTTAGTTATTATAATATGTATATTAAATTAAGAAAAATTACATTAAACATTTATCTCTTTCACAAAATTATTTTAAAAAAAATATTTAATTTCATTAGGTAATTATTTTTTTCAAATTAGTTGGATTTAATGTATTTTGACTGAATTTATATAATAATATATTCATACATACATATACAGACTTCACAGTTATTATTATTATTATTATTTTTTTTTTTGCACTGTTTAAAAACAAATATTAGGTTGGTAGTTTGGTGCTGACTACAATTTATTTTTTAAATACTTCATTGGATAAAATATGTATACATATAAATATTGAGTAATTCGGGGAATAAAATATACAAATCGTAAATACAATATAGCGATAATTTTCAAAAATATCGAATTAACAAACTCGATTTTTATAGGTTATTAATCTGTGGTACACACTATTCACATACAAGAATGTAGAAATGATGAAACGCATACACATTCGTGACTAGTTCCTCACAGCAAGAAGTATGCCCTAACCACCATCACTGGCAAAATAAAAGAGATTGTCCACGCTGCAATTTCAATCTATCCGGTTTCGAATGGACTGGCGTCGCTCGGAATTAATAAATACACGATAATAATTAAAATTCACCGATAGTCTTCATTCAGCCAGGCACCGTGTAAAAAAATTATTGCTGTCACATGTGTTTTTTTTTTTTTTTTTTTATATGTACATATAAACCTGTTGACAGCCGTAGTGAATACGTTTACATCGAAGGCAGTCAGCACGTGCGCTTTAAGTCACAAATTGCTAATTAATGAAAACGCAATAAAATAATAAATATTATTATCAGGAGAATATACTATAAGAGTGGGGTGGGGGTATTTAAACCCCTCTTCGAAAATTTAATAAAAATTTATAAATACAATATTTATAGAAAGCTTCACATTGGTTTCTTGTTTCATGTAATATAATAATATCGAGAATAATATATAATAATAAAATGAATGGAATTTTGCTTTACGTTATAAAAATTTTAAATCTGAGAAATAAACGCCGACGATTTAGATGATTTTCATTGAAATAAACTAGATTTTATTTTACATATTTTTACATATTTAAGCATAATTACCTACATATTTTGTAAATCAATACATGTTATGTAGATATTTAGCGGATTTAATGTAAATCAATTAAAACAACATGCAGGTATTTCTTGCATTAAAATCGATGCATTGCCACTGAAGAGAAATGGTGACAAAAAAATTTGTGAGTATAATTGAAAATAATTCCTGAATAATAAATCGTCAAAATAAACAGAGATATTTTACAAGGAAAATACCCACAAAGATCATTGAACCTGATAAAGTAAATATGAATTAGTCCCCAACATGAAATCATGGATAACTCTATTCTTTGAATCTTGTTTTTCATACACTAAATGCAACATTCCGTATCTACAAATTTAGCCTTTTTTCAGCGGGAACAATATTCTGTTTTATTTTTACCTAAAACTGTATAAAATTATTTTTTGTTTTGATTGAGTTACAACACTGCTTGAAAATATTTTTCTTGTTATTTTACTGTTAATCTTATTTAAATAGCAACATTTTTAGTGCGGATCCGTATTATTTTCAAAAAGAAATTTGCAAATACGTAGTTTAACTAAGTTCAAGTATAAAAAAATATTATTATAGTAGGCTTTACATAAACACTTTACTCCATAATAATATTAGGTATAGAAGTTTATGGAAGGAAAGAATGCACAAAGAAGTTCAAAATATAATATATTTTCGTAAAACTAATTTACCACAACAAATTGTAGATAAAACTGATACAAGGTATTGCAATTAGTGTAACCAAAATAATATGTAGTACTTCCTTGCTTTATTCCAGAAATTTTATTTAATGTAATAACATAAATTTTAGATTCTGTACGGAGTGAAGAAGCTAGTGTTTTACAATAATGTTTATTTTTTTCTGTGAACACTGTTTTATATAGAAATACCTGTCCAAAAGTCTTGATCAGCAACTTTTTAACACCGGATTTGCCTCTAATTGGTACTTAAGAAAACTTTTTTTTTTAGATTTCTCAATTCTCCATTTTTTTTTTTTTTTTTTTTTTGAAAAGACTACTCAAAATTTCACAAAAAGTCTTGGAAAACATAATTTTTTGATCCAAACTTTATGAAAATTTAAACATAGATAGAAAATAATATTAAAAACATTTTGGCGCAAGAAAATTTTGAAAATTTTGTAAATTTTTCTAACACTTTTTCTCATTAATTATTTTTTTGTTTTCTTTATTTATTAAATAAAAAAAATAAAATAAAGTATGTACAAGAAACCCGGACATACTTTGCACGGCAGATATTCTTCGTTCTTCATATCAGATACTCTTGATGAGTGTGTTGAAAATTACGACTATTATTGTTCTTTATATTATTAACTTCTATCGTTTAGAATCGTCCTATTGAATATAAAATGATTTATCGTTTCTTTAAAATTCTGCACAATCGCCAAGAGTATCCGACCCGAGGAGCGAAGAAAATCCGTGGTGCGAAAAATGTCCGGCTTTTTTATTTTTAAGATGTATTTTAAACAATAGATATGTGGAAAATAGTTGTACTACCTACTGAAATAAAGTAAATATTCTTTAAAAAGTAAGATATTAAACTCTCCCAAAAATATTTTTTCGTGTACACGTCCGATAATAATAATAATATGTAATATCAGAGCTCAAGACATAGCATTTTCATATTTGTTTATAGCATAATATGAAAATATAGCAAAATAAATTATAAATCCGTTTCATATCAAACAAGTTTAGTGAATATTTTTATATATTATGAGAATTTTGTATTTTTTCTGTAAATTTTCCAATTATTTTGATATCAAATTTATCGCTTATTAATGCGGAAATCACTACCTGCACATATCATATTATGAAATAAAATGTTAGAACGTTTGCAGCGATTGACGAACTTAGAACGTTATAAAATTATTGATTTAGTAATTCGCAGTGGATAAATAAAAACAGTTGAGAAATATACTTTTTGTTGAATAATAATAATGAAACTAATTTCAGATACATATTTAAAAGAAAAATATTTTAAATTTTAAATTCACATAATGATATTTTTGTAAGTGCAGAATTATGGTTTGAAAAATGAGTTATTCATAAAAAAAACTATCATATTTTTTAACTTCACTATCAAAACATTTTCATGGTTTTTCAAGTACTATATCTCCAGATAATAATAATTAATGTTTTGTAAAATAATGTTGTAAAGTCTCTTTGACCGATCTTGCGCCCCCCGATTTTAGAATGATAATTCCATTGGGGCCCGTCTCTATTCAATCACACGACGTAGCAAAACTACCACTACCGTATTACATAAATATAGAAACTACCACTACCCGACCGTAAATAGGTTTATATATTATTATATAAATAGGTACAACCGGACGACGAATAAAACAATCGAATGACGTGTGTTTATTCAATTTTATTGATGGTTTTTCTAATATCTTCAAGCAAATAATATCACTGTAGCGATTTTAATAGGGTAACGACGACAATATTATTATCTGCGATTCTTCATCGTTTGCGCACGGCGAGCGACACGGAAACGTGAGCAACGGCGCATAATTGCAACGCGCAATAATTATTACGCGAACGAGCGTGCATTTTAATCGCTGTATAACTAACTCGGCAATTAATAAAGAAAGAAAAAAAAATACCCGTTTTCACTTTTAAACATTTTCTTTTTATTGTCCGTACCTATGAGCGACGCACACAATACGCTTCTACTATGCAATGTGTGTGTACGCGGCGTCGTTATGCCTAATAGAGGCGGATAAGTACATATTATTATTATTGTTACACTGTAGCACTTAAGTATAAATAATAATATAATATATTATTATTATATCTCAGCGGCAGCCGCAATATACTGTGTCCGGCAGCCGGCGGTGAGCGATTGTGTCTATTCGATCGCCGCTGTCACGAAGTCGCCGCCGCCGCCGCCTTTCTCGAATCGCGCCGAGAACGTGATACTCGAGGTGATATTGAAATATACTCAAATGATTTGCTTCCGTCCAACGGGCAGAGTGTGGCAAAAAAATCGAACTACGCATAAAATTTATTGTGTGACGTTCAGGTGAGAATAAAACCTCACCAAATCGAATCCAAAGAGGAGAATAATGTCGTACACTAATTTCCTTCGTTCTAAAACATTGTGTCTAATGTAACATCAATTTTACCGAGTTACGAATGGTTTTTAATTGTTTTTAATTGTTCAATTACTATTCTTAGAGCAAACGGAAAACGCGGATAACACGACATATTTGGGACCTGTATCGTTCAACTGGATGAATGCTACATAGTATATTATCAATGAAAAAGTGATCAAGTGACTAAATTAATCATACTATAAAGTGACCAAAAGTCTGATTTGTTTTTTAACAAATAACTGTTATTAAAACAAATGCCTTAAACATTTTAAAAGGAATTTAAAAAAAATCATTTGAATTTATCGTATACCTACTTTAAAATAAATTCCAACACATGTATTTATATGTGTACCCTCCTACCATTAGCGCAACTTGGAAAACATTTTTGGCTAATATATATTTATCTGATTAATTTAGCCCCCCAAAAAAGCATTAACCTTATGTAATTCTCAAAAATTCTTGAGAGTATGAGTACTTTTGAGGGGGCTTAGCCCCCTCAAGCCCCCCTCTAATTGCGCCTATGCCTCCTACCCAACCAGTGTTTTATAATTTCAATTAAAGGTACAATATTTGGCGAGAAAAATAAAGCACAATTACTGTAATCCAAAGGATTTTTACTATTATCATAATAATTTTTATATATGTACCACGGTTGTCCGCATCACCGACGTGGTTTCTCCTCGCACAGTACGAATAATATTGTGATACTTTAAACCACGGACCGTCACTAGTCGTACACCGTGTACATAAATACAGGTAAGGTACGACTCTACCTGTTTAAACGTGCGAAACCGAAAAAAGACAATGGCTCCTGCGCGCGCGCGTAAACCTATATACTTATACCGTGGTTGTGGGTTAATGAACACGACCGGCGGCATATTCATTATACGTCCGGGTGGTAAGGTGTGTCGGAGGCTGGCGGTACAAATTCAAGTCTTGCGTCGTCGTACGCCCGCCGCTGCCGCGGCCGGTGCAGCAGTTTAGCCGGAAAAAAAAATTGTTTACAATGATGGCGTCGTCGAGAACAGGTTCTCTAGGTAATCGTGTGTACACGGTGCATGGCCAAGACGACGACGACGACAACAGCGCGGTAACATCTCTTATTATATCATTCCAGTCGCGGCGCAGCACACTTTCGTTCCAACGTGATGGAAATATTTTATGAATATTATTATGAATGCGTTTGTATCTCTGTGCGTTTTCGTTCACTTGATATGTATTCTCACTCGGTACACTACAGGGTGATCCCGTTAAAATGCGACCCAGAAAAAAAAACATTTTTTCGATGACGTGTACTGCACTTTCGTTGGACAAACCTACGTCTTGTCGAGTAAATTTTTTCGTCGTACAAAACCGTACTGATGAAATTATGCCCAGAGTCAAATTTCCAATCAGTTTTATTGAGAAGACAAGATATTGCACCCCAATTCGGTGACGGACGGACTAGAAACACAAGTGTAAACTTATTCTGTGTCACATGATTAGTGATGAGTAACTACCTAGTATATTCAATATTGAGTAAATATTAGGGTAATTAACCGGTATTTCGGGTGTTTAAAAATGTGTACAACAATGACCAATGAGCAATTTAATAATAAAATCTACCTAAATATAGGTAAATGATCCAGACTACTTCGCACTATGAATATTCTTCGCTCCTAAGGGAGATTTAGTGAGTGCGTTATATTAAAAAAAAAAGATATATATTTCTTTAACAAAATGATTGTGATCGGATAGATTCAGTTTATCAGAGTTCATACGAGATAATTTTACTTAAAAATTATAAGTTCATTATTATTGCAAATAAATTTATTTTTTATTCAGCCAATTTTATATCCCACTATTAACAGAAAACATAAAACAAAATTTGATGAGAAAAGTGTTAGAAAAAAAAAAAATTAAAATAGGTACTAAAAATTTCCTTTCACCAAAATATTTTGCATATTATTGTCTATCTATATTTAAATTTTCATGTTTTGATTATTAAAAAAAAAAAAAAATTTCAAGGAATTTTTCCTGAATTTCGTAAAAACTATGTATTAAGAATTTCAAAAATGACCTCTAAAATACCACCAAGAGTAAAATTCTGATTCCAAAAATTTCTGGTTGAAATTTTTAGACAAGTATTTCTACATAAATATGTGGACGAAAAAAAATCTATGCATCACTCAAAATATAAAAATACCCCGAAAAATACTTTAATGCGCATTAACAATGCGAATTTACAAAATACACTATTCATATTACATATTATGTCATATTACTCATTAAATTGATTTTATGAATAACTCATTTACAGTACCTATGTTTTCAATATGTACCTTGTTTTTCCTCGATTTCGGAAAACCAGTTGAGAATTTTTCAAAATAATCTTCTTAATGTCCAATTTCTAATCTAAAGTTACCGGATGAAATTTTTGGAAAAGTATTTCTCGAGGTATTTCTAAACTTAAGTATAGAAAAGTGCTCCACTTAACCGATTCAATATTTTCTCACACCGATTAGTGGCACCGGTTTATCTTAATAAATTTCTAAAATTTATCATATAAAATATTATGTTAACGATTGAAAAATTAAATTTTAATTTAGGCAGGTAAATAAAGTACGGGTAAATACCGGGTATTTACCCACTAATATTTACCTTCTCTTTGGGCTAGTGACCTACCACAACACAATACGATACGACTGTGGGCGAATTAGATGCTTTTAAAATAAACATTTGTTATTCCGATTAAATTACTATTATTTATTTTTGTAATAAAAACGAAACCACACGAACGTTTCGAAATGTGCACAGAACAAACCGTTAGCCTTGGTTGTTTTGCCGGAATATCTTTCCTACCAAATACATTATTTTGGAACTGGTTTGCCGATTTTTTTCAACTAGGAGACGATAAGGTTTGGTTACGTCTTAATTTGATCACCCGGTATACACAACTCCCATCGTCTCTATACAACAAACACGAATGATGTGCGTGCGAGTGACTATATTATTATAGCATACGTGGACGAGGCGGTCAACGAGGAACTCTACGCTGCTGGAGACCTGTCGTGTACGGACGACGAAGACGTAGTAGTGCGTGTGTGATGGACGTCGTGCACGGATAGAGGGAAAAATTATTATTATTATTATTATTATTATTATTATGTAGATGGTATCCGCCGCCGAATACCGCGCGGACGACCGGAGGTCAAAGTGGCTCATTATATTATTATTATTATTATTATATATAATTACACGATGGGGTGGGGAGAGTTGGGAGATGACTGAACGCGTTATACGGTACGATGTTGACGACGACGATGACGATATTCGATGTCGGATATTCGAACTCGGAATGTTTCGCTCGACTGCACCACAGCGCCATATGCGGTGAAAAGTCGTCTCCGGTCGGAAAGCGTACAAAAAAAAAAAAATCGTATTTTCAGCATATTATGCTAGGAGAGGGTAAACGTAATAATAGGTAACGTCAACGAAGAAAAATAGTTTCAGTTAACGTATTTTATACGCGTATATTTTAATGATCCAGTAGCTCATACAAAGGGGTGTTAGTTAACACTAGTGACGTGTCCAGGGAGTGGGATCGGGGATATATTCCCTTATTATAGTCCTTTATTTACAAAATAATTTTGTTCTAGCCAACATACAGAGGTCTTCAATTTTCAAAATTTTCTGAATTCGTCTATTGGACATTATAACGGTGGTCAAACATGGCATTATAATATTATGCTATTATAACTTCACTTAAATAAATAAATAATGTCTATTGTTAATAGCAATCACTAAGTAGGCGACCATTCTAACGAATTTCACCTGGGAATACAATTGTTAAAAGACCTCCCTGCCCAAAGTGACCTAAGAGTATCCACCCGGACAGAAACCATTTATTTAATTTCCTGTTAAACTTGAATGAAAACTGACTTGTCGTACGCGGCGTAATAATACCTTTAGGGTCAGTAATTCTTCGGAAACTGTCAAATAGGTGAATAAAAGAGACGTGTGAAAGTCTGAGTGTTTATTATTATCCCTCAAGTGGTTACGATAAAGACAAGCTCTGCACAAAAGAATAAAATCGTAAGAATCTTTCAGGATACCTTTCATTAAACCACCCTAAGACCCTTTATGTAGTTTTGGATAACTGATAATGACGAGCACAGGATGTTCTGAACTCTGAAATCTTCACTGCTTTATCAAAAACAATATTAGGTAAGTAGTATGTCTTTCTCAGTATTGTACACGATAATGATGAGCGTTATACGAAAGAACAAAATATGTATTTGTTGTAGGTATATTTTATAATCCGGCGCATCACACAAAAATTATAACACTCGTTAATCTCTTTGGTAAGAGTTATATAAAGGAAAATTTAAAAATTGATATAAAACAACGATAGATGTTGATAAATGAATAATTAATTTTTAAGATAATAGATATAGGTACTTAAGAAAGCCCTTCAAAATGCGAATTTCAAAATAACAAGTCTAAAGTACCACCTCGAGTACTACTAAGTGCCGAATTGTGGTACAAAAAGTTGCTGGTCGAAACTTTTGGACAAGTATTTCAATAAGTCTTCACAGAAGGAGAAAGAAGTAAAGCAAAGATAAGTATAGATAAGGAAGCAGGACATCGCAGGACCAAATACTTTTGGTGGATGTGTAGAATTTTTAAGAAACGATAAATAATTTCTTCAATAATACGATTTTTAACGAAGGAAATTATTAATATAAAAACAATAATAGTCGTCATTTTCAACACACCCATCAAAGAACATCTGAATCGAAGAGCGAAGAATATACGTGGTGCGAAGTATGTCGGGCTTTCTTGTCTTTACTTTACTTCTTTTATCTAATAAATAAAAAAAAGGGAAATAAAGTTACGAGATATGTCCAAAATTTTATTTTTAATTTTCAAAATTTAACCGACGCTCTTCTCCCCACTCAGAAATACACATACACCCTCGATCTGTTTTCTACAAAGTCTTACGTTAAAAGATATATGAAACAGTACACGTCGGAGCTAAAATATAAAATTACTAAGTCTGGGGGATAGTAAAATAAATACATTGCATTCCAACCACGCACAAAGACCTCCACCACCGCCGCCACATAGTTTACGTTCGGTAAGGTCATGTCGCGAAGGAGATTCAACGATATAATAATATAATATCATAGATAAACGAGGAGCTTTTATGTCCGACGACGTTCACGTTGTTATACTGCCGGTCGACCGCATTTAGGAAACAGGCCACGTACGCGTGGTGTGTACACGACCGGGCGCGGTGAACGTCCGTTGCGGGCAGCGAAGGTGGAATATTGGTACCATATTTGTACAGATATATAAAAGCAACAATCCTACTGCTACTAAATTCTCAGTTGGCCGAACACGCGACGTTATAATAATATTATACCTATACACTCGTACACAATGTATTATTATAGGCACTGCACTGACTGTGCGCTTAAACTAATTTCTCGCGTTTACATTTTGCTGCAGTCTCTCTAGCTCTAGACCGCGGTTCTGACGTGTGCGCCCGCCAAGTCGTCAGTTAGGGTAAAACGGGTCATGGCTGTTTCCACGCGGACGGTTATTATAGATAATAACATTGAAAGCGTTTGACATTTTTTTTTCGCTCTTCCACTGAGTCTTTCCATTTCGAACCGCACGAGTTCAATCACATACATCACTGATGATATAATCTACGTAGCATCTTCTATAAATTATATTGTACTGTATAGGTTTAAACGTATATAAGCGAGAGTATATTACGTATAAGAGACTATGACGTAGGTATTTTTTTTGTATCTAACTCGGTGTGCTTACGCATATGCCTTTGTATACATTGAACAAGGATACGATGCTATTTGAAAAACTGGCTACACACAACTGCGCGAGCCAAATTTAACATTTTTGACAAGATAATATTTTTGACTAGATTTTGTTAACTATAGAATAGTGTACAATATGGACACATTTATGAAATAATAATTATGTACTAGAAAACGCAACAATAAATTGTTTACAAAACATAACTTTCATATTATATTTTGTAACGTGAAAAATACCAACAATTATAACGATAGCCGATATTTTTTTAACGTTTGAAGCTACAATTTAGAAATTAGTGAGAAATAATAAACCCCCGAATATACCTAATCACACCATCACATGAATCCAAATTCCAAAAGAATTGGATCTAAAAGACTAAAAAACATATTGTTTTTACAGCAACAAATAATAAAGTTTCTCATTCAAGCCTTTGAATTTTGAATTAAAAATTTACTGGTCTGAGAAAATATTGATGCAACAAATACATCATCATTAATCCCTTGTTTCGTTCAGAATCTTATTACTGAAGAAATGTTTATTGTTTTTTTTAAAATTCTACTCACCCATCAAGAGTATCTGGCCCGAGGAGCAAATAATACCCGTGGTACGAATGGTAAATATGTCCGGTTTTTTTTTTTTTTTTGTATAGTCTTGTTTTAATAATTTTCAAAACATTTTCACCATAGTTTAATTTCTATATCTATACTTCTACGGCAGGGGTCACCAATTATTAATATTGTTGAAGGGCCAGATCTGAAAGTATCTGAACATTTTTCACTGGCCATCAAAATTAAAAGTACATATTATTTTAGATTCTGAGTGGAGTAAAAAAGCTAATTCTTTTACAATGATGGTTTTTCTTTTTATGGAATACTTTTCCATATAAAAATACTTTTCCACACAGCAACACATCGGTTTTCATAGTTCTCAATACTTATTCCAAAAACATGGAAAAACTTCCGAAAAATTTAGTAAAAATTGCAAAGTAGTAAAAGAGATTAATAATAGTAATTTAGTTAAAAACTCCAGAACTAATAGAACTAGAAATTAAAAATTTTCACCCATTATCAACATTAGTGTAATTCAAACGGGAATAAATTTTCAAACAAATTTTACGATATTTGGGATGAATATAAAATTGTTGAATTACCTTGTTCTTTGTGAGTATTTATAATATAAAATTTTTAATTCGTGATATTATTAATTGACAATTTAGTATTTCCTCACTTACGTACATATCTGACGAACCATGAAACATTTTGTAAAACATAATTCACCTTGTTTTATAATTGATTTAAGTCAGAATTCATATGAAATTGGTAATTTTCGGATGAAAAAACGATTTATTTCAAGTAAAATCTTAAAACTTTTAAAATTTAAATCAGATTCAATATTTTCTTTCACCAAAAGATTCTGCAAATGTTTTTCTACTAGTGATTTAATTAACATCAATAATTTACACCAAGAATATCCCACCCGAAGAGCAAAAGAAAACCAAGGTGTTTCTTATAACAAGCTTTTTACAATATTATAATATAGGTAATAGTAAAATTGAAAGTAATGAAAACAAAATGTAATTATAATAATATGAGCACTATTAGCACAACATTATGCTTTGCAACTAATATATTATAATATATCTACTGCCATCATATTATGTGCTGCAGTCGATAAAAACCGATAAAAACCTATGTGCAAAAATAATAAATTACTTTGTTATTATACAATAACACTATAACAACGTGTTGGGTATATTATCGGCTTTTATTTTTTTCTCTTTTTGTCTGCGAGTCGGATAAAATTTGTTTGCGGGCCGCCATTTGGGGTGACCCATGCTCTACAAGTAGCTTAGAATTGTTATCAGATCGAAACACACTGTGTTAAATAAAATTGCTCTAGGTCCCCAGCACAATAACCAGAGAAATTTAATACAAGGAGTCAATTATTGTTTTCTCACCAAAATGATTAAAAATAATATAGTAAATAAATAAACATTTATTAGGTATATAATAACAAATAATTTAAATTTTATCCACGCTTAGTTCTTCCCACGGCCACGGACTGGCAATGATTTCACTTCATTTTACAGACAGTAAAAGCAATCCGACTTCTTTCGAAAATATACATTGCGGAAATAATTATTACCACAATGTTTATCATACTGTACAATTATTTGTTTATTTAAAAAAATTATTTATTGCATACCTAAACACTTCAGGTAACTCAAATTCGAGTAATATAATTTGTTGACATATTTTATTCAATACCGAAGATAGCATAAAAGCATCGTGTTTCGTTGACGTTTCACAATATAGGGTAGGAACAAGGTATACTTATATTCAGCACAAATTTAGTAATAACAGTTAACAAGATAGCCACGAGTAGCGAAAACTGAAAAATATTTTTTTATTAATACTATTATGAAAGTGTCACTCACATCTCCCCTTCGATGACGTACGACAGAAAATCATTTTTCTCAAAATTGCTATTTTTAAACACTACCTCCTATATACCGTGTAGGTACACATTAACAACAACAACCGATAACAACCATATTATATCCATAAAATTGTTTTCAAAACGAATCTCTCTCGTTATTTATTATATAAAATATAGATAGATAGATTTTTGAATGCGATCGAAAAAAATGCATGCATTGTATGATAATAATGAATATAATATACGGTAATCGAAGGACGCGGCCAAATCGCTAATACAGTTCTTTAAGAACCAGTAGTCCTCCAGAGAATAGCAGTAGCACGTCACACAATGCGACTACGCCGAGGAAACTGTAACCGATTTTCGTATTTTTCACAATATAAACTAGCACCCGTCAAGGATGTTACCATTAAGACATCGCCGATGGCGATAAAAAAAAAAAAAAAAACACATTATGGAAATTGCTGATTTGTCAAAAGAAATTATTTTCAGGACTATGCGCACATTCATTGAATTTTATACAGGTGTATATTTAGTATCTACAGTGAACACCTCCATATTATATTTATTATACAGTGTATCAATTAAGATCGACTGCCGTGATATTTTTTTTTTGTTTGACTTCGGGTGGAATAACGAGTAACACAATGGTTTTCTCTGGATCATTGTAGCCGGTGACGAAATACTTAAATACAATGATTGCTCTGGAGTGATGTTTTAACGTAGATAGGTATAATAATATGTTTACGACAGTGATTCGATTTCAGTCGTACACATAATAATTAAAAGATTAAAAAAAAGTGATTAGCTAGCAAAACTCATGTTGTGAGTCTTCTATGTGTATAATAAATAATAACAATTATTTTCATCGAAATCCCCAGCGCGTAGGACCATTTCCCCAGCCCCCCTAAATTGGAATTTCAAATTTTCGTTTATTACTTATGTTTGTAAGTCGTTTGTAAAGGTTTGTAAAGATATTTATTTCGTTTGTAAAGAATTCGTTTTTTCACAA
>JAIPRM010002989.1:0-27900 GCA_025469315.1 Stegophylla sp. TES_Ste_2020 | reverse complement strand
AGTTAGACCCCCTCTATAAAGGTGGTTTTTGCATAACTTTTTGTATACTTTCGTATAACGCCGGCTGGTCACTTCCCCCCCGGACACATTGTATATATATATATATATATATATATATATAGTTTAACAAACATTGTAAATTTCAAAATGAGTCAAAGTTTATTTTAAACAGAATTAAACAACATTTGATTTTTCACAATAATCATCTCTTTATTTAATAAAAAATTTTTTTTTTTCTAGAATATAAAACCAACGATAGTATGTTAAACAAATATTAATGTTGTAGGTATAATGATTTAGTTATTTCAATTTAATGTTTAAAAATTAATATTAATATAACTTATTTTAATGAAGTATACAATTTATGAATAGTACCAATCAGTAATCAGAGAGCAAACAGAGAGCAGTTACTCAAAGAATATGCAATAAAATACACAATACATATCAGACAAAAAGTATAAAACTATAAATTATTATTAATAAATATCTATTATTATCTGATATGTTTTAAGTTTTACGCAGAGTTTGTTATATTATTGATTGGGACCATTAGACCACATGTAAAATAATTTGAAAAATATTTTATTACATTAAAAATAAAAGGTAGTAAAAAAAAAAAAAAAAAAAAAAATAACAATACACTATTTCTATAAATATTAATTGTAATTAATTTATATGATACCTAAATAAATTAGAAATGTTATTATGTTTAAAGCTATAATTAAATGCAATGTTAGGGTACTATTCATTATCTATATGTAACATATGTAAACCAAAATATGTAGTAAATCAATTTATGAAATACGTTTGACTGAGTACTGTTTATAATAAATACTTGTCAATAGTATGCCGGTGCTCAAAAAAGTGTTGAGACAAAAGTTGGTGAGCAACATTTTGTCAGCTGAATCCGCCAATATTGTATATATTCTAGCTGAAAATAGAACATTAATTTTAAGGATAAAATATAAAATTATACTTAATAAAAGCATTACTATTTTTTTATTAGCTTTTATATTTCAACTATTGTTGAAGTTCACAAAAGTACAACATCCAAGGCTGTCCCAAAATAATAAATTATGAGGGGAGAGGAGAGAAGTTTATTAATTTGTCGACTATAAACCCAAAAAATTTTTACTCGCTGTGCTCGGATGATTATTCTCAAATACACATCAACATCACAGTCGCGTTGCAATTGTGTAGTTAGTGGAGCCCCATTCCCTTTGCTAGGAAATCGTGAGAGAGAGAATTGGCGTAGCGTGTCAATTGCGTAGTGTGTAGAGGGCCTTACTATTAATGAATTTTATTCTACACAATATGTTAAGCTAATTATTCATATCACTTTTTTAAAATAATTGTTAATGTATTGGTTATAGCTATACTTTAACTACCTAGTGAATCTTATAATTTCTGATGAACACCTATATAGATTTTTTTAGATTCTGAGCGAAGCAAAGAAGCTAGTGATTTTACAACGATGTTTATTTTTTATTTTTCTTTTTCTTTTTATGTGTATAAGTTTTCATACAGAAATATTTGTCCAAATGTTTTGACAAGAAATTCTTTGAATTCTAATTTGACTCTAGATGGTACTGATACATTGGAGAGGCTATTTATCGAAAATCTCAATAGTTTTCCAAAATTTGGGGAAACTACTCAAAATATGACAAAAAAAGCTCAGAAAATATCTATTATAAACACAAACTTCATAGAAATTTAATAAATATGTATAGAAAATAATATGGGAAGTATTTTGGTACAAGAAAATTTTGAAAATGTGAAAAATTTTTTTGGATTAAAAAATAATTTTTTTTCTCCCTTCAGAAGCTATTGTTATTACAATGATTTTTATTTTTATATGTACACGTTTTTGTATTGATATATACTTGTCCAAAAGTTTTACTAACAATTTTTTTAAATCAAAATCATCTCTAGATTGCACTTAAAACAAGTTACTTTGCAATATTTTCAACAGTTTTCTTCAAATGTAGGAAAAACTACCCAACTTTTGACAAAAAAAACTTAGAAACTACCTTTTTTTTAATCCAAACTTTATGAAATATTTTGGCAGAAATATTACACACTTTTTAGATTCTGAATGAAGTGAAGAAGCTAGTGTTTTTATAATGATGTTTATTATTTTTTTTTTTTTCTGTGTACAACTTTTTGTATAGAAATACTTCAAATACTTGTCCAAAAGTTTCGATCAATAACTTTTTGAAACCGGATTTGTCTCTAGATAGTACTTTAGAGAGGTCATTTTTTGAATTTCTCAATTCTTTAATTTTTTTTTGGGAAAAAACTACCCAAAATTTGACAAAAACGACTCAGAAACCATAATTTTTTATCCGAATTTTATGAAAATTTAAACATAGATAGAAAATCCTATAAAAAAGATTTTGGCACAAGAAAATTTTGAAAATGTGAAAAAAAATTTTCGAAAATTTTTTTTTTTCTTATATTATTAACTTATATTATTAACTCGTGCGAAGTATGTCCGGCTTTTTTTTCCTTTTTTTTTTTATAATGGATAAAAAAATGTAATGTAAAAAAGCCCGACATACTTCGCACTATGCATATCCTTTGCTCCTCGGATCAGATAATCTTGAAGGTGTGTAGAATTTTAGAGAAATGATTAGAATAAATTTTAGAGAATCTTCTTTAATAAGACCCTTCTGAACGAAGGAAGTTAATAATATTAAGAACAATAATAGTCGTCATACACCCACTAAGAGTGTCTGACCAGAAGAGTGAAGAATATCCATGGTGAAAAGTATGTCTTGTCTATACTTTACTTTTTTTTTTGTTTATCTAATAAGAAAAGGAGAAAAAATATTAATGAGAAAAAAGTGAGTACTTCACTCGTTGGGGTGTTCTTCGCACGTAGGGTGGGATTTTCTTGACGTGTGAATTGAATTTTAAAGAAACAATAAATCATTTCTTCAATAAAAAGTTTCTGAACGAAGGAAGTTAATGAAAAAGGTTAGAATCGAACCCCGGTACTATCGCATGATAACGGTATTGTCGTTTCACTGCACCACATTAACATCATTAAACATTCTATTAAAATAGTAGGTATTTGGTATTTAGTATAACAACTAAAAATATTGAATTTTCAAAATAGAATAAAATAATTAGAAAACTATTGATACACGTAGATTTTATTTCACACCATCGTATCAGCATTGAAAAATATCTAAGATAGCGAAAAAACATTACCTACCAACCATTTGGGTGTTAATTAAAAATATTATAAGAATTTGTCCGTATTTTTTCAGATTTTTTTTCAGTCAACCATTGTAAAATATTTAATTATTCATCCATAAGAAATTTTATTGCACCAAAATATTCACAATGAAATTCTTTATCTAGGTACCAAATTTCAAAACAATCGGTTTGGCCAATTTTCTTTTATGTACGTTAAAGTTTGTAATTTTAGGTAAAACAAACAAATTTTGTTGAAATTCTAACTTGAAAAGAGTATAAAAAAATAGTTGACTTACGCTTTTCAAGATTTTTTCAAGACAATTAGACATATATGTCAGTGAGATTATATTAAAATTTCAAGTCTTAATATCAAAATTCAAAAATTTTATAATAAAAACAACAAAAAATGAGAAATTTTTGAAATTTTCAAAATGTTATACTTAACTCAAAATTGATTATCTTTTTGAAATTTTTAATGAAATGTTTTCGTGACCAAAAATATAAAAAATAAATAAACATTATTGTAAAATCATAAGCTTCTTCACTTAATTCAGAATCTAAAAAAGTGCTAGAAAAAAATGTCCAAAATTTTTTTTTCACATTTTTGAATTTTTCTTACACCGAAATGTTTTTCATATTATTGTCTATCAATGTTTACATTTTCATGAAGTTTGGATCAAAATATGATAGTTTCCAAGTCTTTTTTGTCTAACTTTGAATAGTTCCCTACTCCCCCCCCCAAAAAAAAATTAAAGAAATGAGAAATTCAAAAAAATACTTCTCTATAGAACCAACTAGAGGCAAATCTGGATTCAAAAAGTTGTTGATCGAGACTTTTAAACAAGTATTTCTGTATGAAAAAGAGCTTACAGGAGAAAAAAAATTAAATAAATGAACAGCATTGTAAGAACAATAGCTTCTTTACTTCGTTTAGAATATAAAAAAGATGAGTAATGTGAAGATTAGACAAGAAAACCAGACATACTACGCACGATGGGTATTCTTTGCTCCACAGATCAGATACTCTTGATGGATATGTTGAAAATTACAACTATTGTTATTTTTTTATTATTATTAACATACTTAGATCAGTATTATTGAAAAAAAAATATTTTTATTGTTTCTTTAAAATTTAACACAACTGCCAAGAGTACCTGACCCAAGAAGCAAAGAATCTCATGGTGCAAAGTATGTTCGGCTTTCTTGTCTCTACTAGACTTTACTTATTTTTGCTTTATTTAAGTTTACTTTGATTTATTTTACCTACCTTTGCTTTGATTCACTTTACTTTACTGTTTTTTTTTTTATTTATTTTTTTTTTTTTATCATAGCAAATTTTATAATTTTTAAGTAAAATTATCTTGAATAAACTAAAGCTATGCTCTATCACATTGAATAAATAATTTATTGTTTCTTTAAAACCCACAAGAATACCCTACTTAAGGAGCGAAGTATGTTCTTTTTTAAGTTAAAATTAATAATAATTTTTTTTCAACAAACAATTATAGTAGATAAATACATCTTAAGAGCTAAAAAATATTAATATATTAAATTTTAATAGCAAAAATTAACATTGATGGTGGAAATTTTAAAAACCTTTTTTTTTTATGTACCACTGGGCTCTGCTATAAAAATAAAAGGAAGTTCTAAAATGAGATCTTAAAAAAATATTACCTAACTTTTATCTTTGAACACAATTTTTCAATTAAAAATTAATGTTCTGCAAACTAGAAATATAGGTACCATAATCTTTGTCAGTTATTTTTCCCATTTTTTTTGTTTTTCAATTAAACGCTTGTAAAGTGTTTAATTATTTGTAGCACCAAAATATTTGCAATAAAATTCTCTATTTAGATATCAAGTTTTGAAAAAATCAGCAAACTAATTTTCTTTCATGTGCATTAAAGTGTGTAATTTTATGTAAAACTAAGGAATTCCGTCAAAATGCTAGCTTTAAACAGAAATAAAACAGAGAAATATTAAATATTTTTAAAATTCTGTGAATAGTTCAAAATTGGTCAAATGTTTTAGAAATTTTATTCCACTGTGCGCTGGAAGAGGATGACATTAAAAATATATTCAATTGACATGGTATTATTAGTTCCTAGCCACATTGAAGTTTCCTAGCCGTTCAGGCCACAACAGTTTTACTATTGAAGTTTTATCTAAAAAACATATTATGGTTTATATTAGAAAAATACTCAAGTTTAAATTAAGAGTGTTATATTACAAATGGTGTTACGATCAAATAACTACTGATTAGTGGTTCAAAGCGTCATACTCTCTATTTATAAATGTATGTTCTTTTTTGGGAACTTAGAAACCACGAAAGTAAAACTGTTTTGAATTCAAACGTCAAGGAAACCACATTGTTTTGCTTGTTATTTATACATTTTTATCGAGTTATTGTCAATTTTTCCAAGTTTTCTGGGGGGGGGTCTGGACCCCTGAATAGCCTTCACTGTGTTTATATTTTATTTGAAATAACATTTATATTTCAATTTAGGTATATTATTGTAAATTAAAATACCCAATTTATGTCTAGCCTTGAGAATACTTATGAATTAACAAATAAATAGCTTATTAGTTTTTAAGTTAGCTATTAAATTGATTTTTTTTTTTTGTTTGTAATATTAGTTATGATAACTATAAGTTTAATATTAGTTTGGTGATTTTGATAAAACAAGAATAATTTATGTTTAAAAAGCTACAATAATGTAAAAATGAATACGCAATTTACCTCCATTAGTATATACTGATATCGCCCAAGTAGTTAGGCTTATGCTATCAGCGTTTTTAAATTTCATTATAGTGAACAGTTGTAAACATTTACTTGATAATGATATTGGAGTACCAAATGGCTAAAATAATAAAAATTATTCATATTTCATTACTTTAAACTATAGATTTTAATAATATTATTAATATTGAAGGTTGACATACTACTAAAATAGTTAGTATAGTGGCAGGCAAAATTCCATAGACAAATGATGATACAAATGCAATGTATAACATAGTTAGAATGAAAACTTTGATGTTAAGCTGTTTATTGTAAAATAGAACAGTACCAATGAGAATATACTGTTGCAAAAGTATTATTGGATACTCCATGTATGACAACAATGAATAGTTGTTGGTATAATTGTAACATGTTGTTGTACTCAAACTGAAAAATTCACAACACACACAATAATATTAGATACATTTCTGTAAGAGGAGTCCCAATTTAAAATAGTAAAGAAAAAATAAAATAAAATAGAATTGTACATAGTGTACTTGCATTAAAAATTAAATTAGTGGAACACATTTCAGAATAAAATCATTTTTCCAATATTCAAGATATTTATCTTTTTGTTAATAGAAAAGTAAAATATTTTATAATTTGTTATAATTGGATATTTTATTTTAAATTTATAGAGGAAAGATAAATCCACCTTTCAAAGTAATATACTAAGTACTTACACAATTGTTGTTTAAAAAGATCTATTTAAGGGGAAAAATATATGAAATATAACTGTCTAATGATAATTAAATAATAAAGAAAAGTATGTACTTCGCACCTTGGCGTGTTCTTCGCACCTCGGATGGGATGTGTTGAATTTTAAAGAAATGATAAATCATTTCTTTAATATAATGATTCTGAGCTTTAACTAATATACAAAAGTAATTATTAGTTTCGAAGCATTCAATTTGAATGTTGAATTAAAAATTATTTGGTTACATATAACATTTACGGAAAGCGAAAATCGATTTTCATATATTCCCTTACATCTAATAGATATTCCATAAATAATTTCAAATTACAATAAAATGCAAACAGCATAATAAAATAATAAAGCAGCTCTTAATTATTGTAAATTAACATTAATTCACTATGACATAATTAGTACTAATGATTATTGTGTTGTCTTTGGCAAGTCAAGGTTGAAAAAAGTGCAAAATATTAAGTTTACCAGGGAACATTTAAATCTGGTACCGTCGCATTCGAACTTGACACCTTAATTACTAGATCATAAGAACGGCGTTGAAAACTGTTGAAATAGGAGGTATTTAATATAATTCCCGAAAATATTGAATTTTCAAAATATAATGATTAGAAAACTATGAAGCGTGTGGATTTTAATTCACACCATCATATTCAAAAATAAATGTGATGGCAAAAAAATATTATCAATCTTTTAGGGTGTTCCTACACTTGAAAATTTGTCTGATTTTTTTGTCAACAAATCTTTGTAAAATGTTCAATTATTTGTCTAAAAAAAATTTTATTTCACTAAAATATTTGCAATGAAATTCTCCACTTAGGTACTAAGAATCGGTTCAACTAATTTTCTTTAACGTTCAGTGAATGTTAAAGTGTATAATTTTAGGTAAACTATCGAATTTCATTAAAATGCCAACTTTAAACAGTAATAGAAAAACCGTTGATTTACGATTATTGATTTCTCTAGGACAATTAGACATATTATATGTGAGCAAGGTCATATTAAATTTTCAAGTCTTAATATCAAGAATTAAAAATTTCATGAAAGAAAAATTTACAAAGAGAAATTTCTAATATTTTCAAAATTCTATACTTGACACAAATTTGATCAAATATTTTTGAAATTTTAATGAAGTATTTTCGTAACCATTTTTAGTAGTTGGTGAAAGTTTGAAGTTTCTAGCTATATTATTTTTGAAGTTATGTTAAAAAAACAATTTTCAAATTCATGAAAATTTCTGTAATAGCATATTTTGCCGATTTGTCAATTTTTCGACAGATTTTCTGCGTTTTTGGAAAATGTATTGAGAAATTAATAAAATGATGTCTGTTAAGTACCACTTGGATGTAATTTTGGATCTATTGAGTTACTGATCAAAACTATTGGACATGTATTTCTATACAAAAAAGTGTTTCCAGAAAGAGAGAAAAAATAAATAAATAGCCTTGTAAAATCATAAGCTTCTTCACACTGCTCAGAATTTAAAAATGATTACAAATTATTGCTAAAATTAAATACATAAAATTCAAAACATTAGAGCCAAGCATTATGCACCGAAAAATGTCATATTATTACACTTTATCCTAGATATTCACTAACACCTACAGTTAATTTAACTATTTATTTAATTATTGAATAATTTTTTATTCCTCTTTGCATCACCAATTACTCTTGTAATAGACCTTTATTTTGAATGATGCATATTGATAATGAAGACCCATCGTTTTATTTTTCTTAATCAATTGTAACAATGTTCTTTTGTTAATGTAATTTATATGTATTTTCCTGTTATTATTATTATGAAAAATTTTCTGTACCTTGGGCCATGGCCCGTTTTGTTATAAAAATAAATAAATAATATCAAGGAATAAATGAATAAATGTGGACATTACTATAACTTATAAGTAACTAAATAATATAAAAATACCTTAGCTGTTTTTTTTTTTTTTAATATTGAAAAAAAATTGATAATTAAATTTTTTAATTCTGAGTAAAGTGTGTTTTTACAATGTTTATTTCATTTTTTCTATAAACACTTTTTAGTATAGAAATACTTGTCCAAAAATTTTAACCAACAACTTTTAGAATCAAAATTTGCTTCTGAATAGTACTTTTAAGAGGTTATTTTTTCAAGTTTTCAATTTTTCTCAAAATTTGACAGAAACTAACTTTGTTTTTTAAATTTAAATGTTATGAAAATTGAAATACAGATAGACAAAATAATATGAAAAATGTTTTGATGCAAGAAAACTTGAAAAAATTTTTGTAATTTTTTTTATTCTTTTTTCTTCAAACTTTTTTTTTATGTCCTCAATTGTGGGATATAAAACTGAGTACAAAATATTTTTTTGGTAATATTAATAAACTTTATAATTATTAGGTGAAATTGTCTTATATAAATAATATATAATAATAATAATATATACAATTATTGTAGCTCTAACCAGAATCGTTTAGCTAAAGAAATTATTTACGATTTCTTTAAAATTTAACACACCTATCAAATCCCATCCAAAGAGAAAAAATACCCATGGTGCAAAGTATATCTGGCTTTTTAACTTTGTAGAGAAAACTTATCAGTTTTTATACAAGATTTACTTAGATATATATGATATACAAGCAAACTGTATTCAAATAATGAAAATAGCTGTTAAAATACAATTTATTTACAAAAAATAACAGCTACGCATCACATCTTTTATGTTGTATGTTAAATAGTAAAGGTATACTATAACTTTTATTTAGACAATAGATACTATATTGTGGAAGTACCTAACTATGAATACTTATGGTTATAATTTTTTTATTTATAAACATTTATTTTACTTTTGTGTAAAGTAATTGTATACTTAATTTAAATCCTATAAAATATTATGTAATAGTCCAGAATTTGATATGCTATTTGGTAACCTCAGCAACATAAATCAAAGATTACCCATGTTGTATTATCTTACAATATATATCATATATTATTGTTAATTTTACTTGATCAAATCCAGGAGTAAGGAGGTTAGACTGATTCCACCCGTTTGTTTTTGGTTGTAAATCCGAATAATTTGTGGAGCCTTCATGATTACACTCAAAAGAATTGTAGTAATGCTTAATAGGTTAGATATCATTGTTTATAGATTGTTTACTTATTGTGTAGAAATATATAGGTATATGCATATGTATATATATTTAGATTTATTAATACACATATAAGTGTATATATTATTATATATACAAATGTTTTGATACAATCCCTGTCTGAAAATAAAACAACTTGAAATAAGTAATTATAATAACAAAATTAATAAAAATTGACTTAATAGCATAATATCTTGTGTAGTCAAAACTATGTTAAATACCATATGAAAATCAAACTTCTGGCAAAGTTTCAATATATTAAATAACTTTCAATAAATTTCCAATTATAATTGTGTTAAAACATTTTATTTTAAGGAATTTTACCCTTGAATGAAAAAAATTAAAATTCGTCAAATTACAATACATGTTAACAAGTTTAAGTTCGAGTTTTGTTCTCTGATTCATTGTTGTCTTTATCTTTCTTCATAGACCGGAGAGAAGAGTTGCTCCTAGAAGTAGTTGATCGGCCTTTTCGTTTTCTACTCCATAATTCATGACAATCTTGCCAAGTAGGTAGAGAAATACAAGATTTAGTATTGATGTTTACTAGCCATGGACATTTTAATGCATCCTCGGCAGTGATACGTTTACAAGGATCAAGGGTTAACATTTTATCCAAAAGATATAAAGCATCAATTCCAATAAATTCATATTCATTTTCAAGTTTTCGATAGTGCAGCTTTTTTTGGCTTATAAATTTCCAATAAGGTAATTTTATAACATCAGGCCAATTTGCAGGACAAGGACTACCACAAAGCTGTGATATTAATTCTAATTGATCAAACTCGTCTTTGCCATGAAACATATTTTTTTTGACAAAAAGTTCTCCTGTAACAATAGATTTAAGTTTTAATTATTATTTATTTGATAGATTTTAAGTGTAAACTCACCCAAAATACATCCACAAGACCAGATATCTATTGATGGACCATATCTCTCTTCTCCAAGTAATAACTCAGGTGGTCTGTATCGCAAGGTAACTACTTTATTTGTATATAAACGGATTTGCTCGTTGTCAAATAGCCGTGCAAGCCCTAAATCGGCAAGTTTCAGCTCACCTTTATTATTGAGTAGTATATTACTACACTTGATATCCCTGTGTATAAAATTTTGCTTATGACAATAGTTCAAACCCTCTAACAATTGACGCATTATAATGGCATTATCTTTTACTGTAAAATCTACCATGCCTGATTCAATTAAACCTGTAAGATCATGATCCATGTATTCGAATACAAGGTAAAATGAGCCACCACCTTTTTTGAATTCTAATGAGTCTTCTTTATCAGTAACAACTTCTTTTAAACTAACTACATTTTTATGATTCAGCTGTCTTAAAATTTTTATTTCTCTAATCGCAGTGATTGGAAATCCTTCTGATTCATGTTCTAATCTTACTTTTTTTAATGCTACAAAATTATTAGTTTTTTTTTCCCTAGCTTTGTACACTTGACCATATGAACCTTCACCGATGTGAGAAATAATTTCATACAAGTCAATGTTCCGAAGGCCAGTTCTTGTAAGAGTAACATCAGTGAATGATTTTGAAGAATTTATAACAACAGGTCTTTTTAAAGTTGGACTTTTTGCTCGATGTCTAAATGTATGAATAAAGTCTGTTATAATAATATTCTTTGGAAGACAATCGGACAAAAAGGAATCATGATTTTCAACTAGAGCAGTGTTCTCTATATCTTTTGGTGGTTTGATTAATGGTAATTCGCTTGGCAATGGTATATTTTCGATACCATTTTCCGTTTCCATCTGTTTTGAAGAATGTATTAGCAATCTGACTAGTTATTCTATTTGTTAAGGTTTGGCAAAGTAATAATGTTGAGGAACTTTTACGTTTGACGATATAGTGTCGTAGATGATATAGAATGTCTTCCATCGACTTAGTAGTTGAAGAGAGACGTTGATTGACTTGAGAAAATTTTCTTGTAGACAGTTCTACTTTTTGTTCCGTAGCAAATTCCGATGGCATATCAAATATTTAACATTCATTGATATGTGAAATCCTGTAAAATTGTTCACAATATTTTGTTTTCATATTTATATATATATATATATATTATATAGGTATACATAAAAAAATTAATAAAGTATAAAAGGCAAATTAAAAGTTGTATGAAATTGAATACATAAATAATTGGCAAAGACTTGGTATAGAAAACAATAATTAGTTGATAATAATAAGTTAAAGCAATGGATATAAATTTAAATTAATAAAAATTTTATTATTTTACAAGTACATTTATTTAATATTATATTACAGGCTTGTAAATTTTTAAGACTTTAAACCATTAATTCAAAACCTAATTTATGTGTTATCATTAATAACTAGTTAATCATAAAAGCTTATTTCTTTTTTTATGGTGTGTAATTTGACAAATTTTTATTTTTAACATTTTCATTCAGTTTTATGAGTAGGTAGGTAATATATAATAGACCAAATAAATTTGGATAATTTATTAAAAGTTATTTATGAAAAAGTAAGCATACTTAATTTGTTAAAAATACATAAAAATGATACTAAATTCATATTTATTTTAAAATAGTTAAATAATTTTAAAAATAATTATGTTATACATAGTTAATATGTGTAATTGGAAGTAAAATATTGAAATTTTTTTTTTTTCTTTAATAAATTGGTAGCCAGACATAAATCTGTATTAGAAAAATATAATAAATAGTTTATTAATTATCAAGTAAAAATGTTATGATAGTTCTGCTCATAAATTATTATTGCATTGAAAATTTGTTTAGATCTATGTCTACCTAAAATATTTAATATATAAATTTAACACATGAAGATGGAAACAAAAACAGTGTAATTCTTAAAAAAGTCAAATTCAAGATTACACAGTAGCCAAGAATTTTTAGTTTGACACACAGTGTTATAAGTCACATGCAGTTGAGTCGCCACGTCCAATTTACAACTTGCACTAACAAAAATATTATACCATTAAATACCTGAGCCAATTACCAATTAATTGTAATGTAATATGCTTTTAAAAATAATTTTCAATATAATAGAATTAAAATTTTACTTACTCTATGTTTATGAGATAACAAATTATTAACAATTATCGTATTATTTTCCGGTCACAGGTGAAATGTAAGTAGAATTGCGGAGAAAAACTTAATGGACATAACGATTCATTAACAACTAACAAGTAACATCTATAACAAAAGTTTTTGTGAAAAAAGAAAAAGTTAAAGTGATCTGGATAATTCCGAAATAGATAAGGATGGTATCATGGCTTGTGGCCCTCCGTGGGTCAATGGACAGGAACCATTTTTTATTTTATCGAAAGTGCGAAGAAGTTTTTAGAAACTATTGGCAAAAAATTGTCTTGGTAAATAATTATTGTGCTTACTATTTAATAATATGTATTTGGTTTAATTCCAGAAATAATATTATTTACCTTGTTGATAATTTTATATTTAGGGAAAAATGACGACTTTCACAAGTCGTTGGGTCCGTTTTCGGTATATTTTCTGAACCAACCATCGGCCGCACTGTATATGTACGTGTGAGCATGATAAAACGTGATAATCGTCGTTGTTTTTAATGAAATCAAAACAAGAGCTGGTCTACTATTATACTAGTAATTTCTGCATCCTAGAAGAACATCGTATTTTAAAATAAATGTGACTTGATGAGTAACAAATCATGGATTCCAATTCACATTCTAGCAGGTATAGTTTATTACCATCTTTCATCTACTTGTCATTGTACTCTCTATATACAGTGTCATGTAATAGTAATTTTACTAACTTACTTAATATAATGATTTATATGTGCTTTTGTTTAACTTTTATCACTTTGTTGTTTACGAAGATTATACTATTATAAACGATATGTTTTGTTTTCAAAGTCGTTTTTTGGTGTTGACCTAGTTTAAATTTCATTTCACACGATTATTTAGTAAAGTTCTTATTATTAAGTTCTATTGTACCTAAATTTTAAATGAATATTCAATTCAACTGTATTGCCAATAATTCTTACCCTTAAATCAAGTGATAATGTGTAAAATAGGTAAATTGATAAAGAGATGAGAAAAAAAGTGATACCTATATATTGATCAAAAGTTTAAATCTTTTTCTTTGGTGTAGGTATATTAATTTAATTTATTTTGTAGTGGTGTAAGTTACTATTACTTCATATGAATACATATTTCATAATAAATACCTACCTAGTATATTGTATGCATATTCATTTTTATTTGTAAATGTATTTATTTAAAATTTTAATTATAAAAAAAGTAGAAAATAATAATAATAAAATAATGCTTTTAGATTTTATTTTTGATTACAATAAAAATAAATGTATTGCTGTAAAAAGTAACTACCTATTTTAAATTACTAATACACATTTTTTTGTTATTTTCTAAATATTTTAACTGTATAGGGTTATTGAAGAAGATAAAACCCGAGAGGATAAACTGCATGCTAAAAAAATGTAACATTAATAATAAAAGCTTTTTAATAAGTAATGTGTATTTGTATTATTAGTAAAACAGTTTAAAATATTTTAGTAATGGAGCAACAGATGAAGATGATACTGTTTTGGATCACACACTAACAATAAAACCGCCACAAGCTAGAGTACATAAATCTAGACATAAGATAACAAGTCATCATAAACATTCAAAGGTAATTTTATTTTATTAAACCTACCTGATTGAAAAAAAATAATCTTTCTAACTTGAAATTTATTTAAATATTTAGGATCCAACCAAGAAACATCATTCAAGGCACTTGGAAAAACGAAAGCACAGACATTCAAGGTAAACTATTTATATTTTATAATTCTCATCTAATGTTATTTGATGTGAGAAAATTTAAAAATATTGTAATTTCAATTTATTTAACAGTATTTGTTAAAAGTAGACTGTGTTTTAAGTTAGGTAACTAAAATTTATCAGAAATAAGATAGAATTTTTAGTTTATAAGTGAAGAATTAGGTAATGAAAGGCAAGGTATGAAAATTGGCGAGGAAGTTTTATACTTGGATATTGATTGTTTTAAATTCATAGGAACTTTGTTACTATGGAATACTTAGAATTAAATGCTGTTGAATTATGTGGAGATAAGCGTTAATTGATTTATGTAATAAGTAAATATTAATAAATTAAAGCTAAGTTTTAATAGGATCGCCAGTCCAGAAATATTGTACTATGGAGTAAATACAAAAAGTATTTCCATATGAAAAAGAAAGTACACATTCATTTATTTTGTGGTTTTGTATCATTCAATTTTGAATACTTGATGAAGGATGAATGTAACAAAAATTAAGATATTAAGCTGGTCCTGTTGAGAAATCAAGAAAGATCAAATAAGAAATGAATATGTTAAAAAATGTTTGAGGTTGGTTTTAACATGGAAAAATGATTCTGCAAGTTTTGAGGAGTCATGTAGATTTTATTTATCATTTCTATAGATATGATTCTGCAAGATTTCAAATGCTATGTAGCCATTTTTCACATATTTCATTAATTTTATTAAGTGTTCCTTAATAATATTATTATATAATAAGAGTATTCTAATTAAATAAAGCTTAAAAAAATTAAACAATTTTATTAATTTTATTAAATTATTACAAAATTGTGATAAATATAATAAAAATAAATTGTGATTTCATTTTAATAGTATAAAAAGCGGGAAATACTTCGGACCATGGATATTCTTTGTTTCTCAGGTTAGATAATTTTGTTGGGTGTATTGAATTTTAAGAAACGATTAATCATTGCTTCAATAATACAATTTTGAGCAAAGTTTGTTAATAATATAAAGAACAATAATAGTCGTAATTTTCAATACACCCATTAAGAGTAGATATTAATATATATTATAAGAAAATAGCGGAACTGTGAGAAAGGTAATAGAGATATATGTAGAAGGAAGAGAGGTATTTCGAGAAAGATCATTGGAATAATATGAGTTACTGTAGTAATTAGAGATTGAGAACTAGTCGCCGATTTTATACATTTGAGAAATAAAGGTTCTTGGTCAAAATTCCTTTGTTTCACAATATCTTTTTTAAAGAATATCTTTTAAAAAAATATCAAGATTAATATTATTTATATATTTTTATGTTTAAATATTTATATTGTTTGAAATAATTAACTACTATTATAATATTAAATAAATAAATTTTAAATATGAGCTTCAATTTAAGATTGTGGGCAATTCCTTTTAAATACTTCACCAATGTATTTGTTGTGTATTGACAAGAAATTTTAAACAACCATTCATCATAGTCATTGTATATATATATATTTTATTTTGGACTTGGTTCACCAAATAAAGAATGTTCCATTTTGATCTAAACATAATATTTTTATTGATATATTATAACTATTATATTAAATACTTCTTGTAATGACTGTTCTATTTTTATGTATTTTGATTGATAATTTAATAATTAATATATTGTTGTACAATTAACTAATAATAATAATAATAATAAAGGAAAGCTATGTCTCGGGTTGATTGTGATAATAACTTTTTGTAAAATTATATATCTATATTAATAACCTCTATGTTTATAAAATATTTATGTAATTACTCTAAACAAAAGTCGTGTGGTATTTATTACTAAAATAAATAAATAATATTAACTTTCTACCATGCACATGGGGTAATTGTTTACCTCATATGAAAATCAATGGATATATTTTTTGTAAAAAAATTTATTTTACGAAGAAAAATTACCTATAAAAAGTGAACTTTTGTATATTTAATTTTATTAATATAATATATAAATTGTATTAAAAAATAAAATGAAAATTCTGTTATCGAGATGTTCTTTAAAACTCAAACAATAACTAAAATTTATGAAAATTAGCATTTTAATCTATTATTTATAATCTGATATGTGGTAACTTAAAAATTAATATTTTACTATTACATATCTATAAAACAATCCGGACATGTTTCTATCATATGATATTACTAATATATTATACTAGTGTATGGTGTAAATAATTGCAAAATTCAGATTTCACCTGAAACATATACCTAATTACATTAATTGCAAAATCTAGCAAAATAATGGTGGAAATACTTGGCAGCTATTAACAAACTATACTTTGGAAGATTCATGAAATCATTAAGTCATATAGATATTAAAGGTTAATGATAATACAATATTCAGATAAATATATTTTTAAGAGATATTTCCATTATATTATATTGTATATATTATATACTTTACTAATAGAACCCAGTATAATAATAAATGGTACTTACAATAATATATTTTACTGGAGATATTTTGATCAGTCATCATGAATAAGTAGAAGAAGAATTGATGATTAGTTTAAAGAAAAATGTATCAATTATTATCAAAGTACTATTTCAGAATATGGTTATATAATACTTATTTTAAAATACTTAGTTTTCTGAAGGGTTTGCTCATTTAAAAATTACTTACATCTGTTTTGCAGTCATATAAATTAATTAACTTAGTGAATTGTATTTAATAAATTAAATCAATAATACAAAAATAGTTATTAACAAATTAACTTACATTACAACCATATAAACAATTTTTACAGAGATGATGAACTGTTGAAAACTAAAAGATCAAAAAAAGAAGACGATTATTATAAACTAGATTCAAGGAATTTAGATAGAGGTGAAAATGGTGATTGGGATCGTTATAAAAAAAGGAGTGGTTATACTCATGACAAACATTCTAAACACGAAAAGCCACATAGAGATGAAATGCTTAAGGTATGTTACAACCCATTTGGCAAATTCTAATAAATAGTTTATTTCTACAGAGTGCCAATTTCTTTTAATATTTTGTAAAATTAGGAAAATACATTTTGTGGTCATATTCAGTTTTGTGATATAATTTTAGTGGCTAATGCAGAGTCAATTACTGTCTTTGAATTTTATTCAATGCTTAGTTATTATCACTTTATGAAATCCTTAAAAAAGTTATTTTATATTATTTAATATTTATTAGAACTAATGGTTTATAATTGAGAATTTTCATTGAATAATTAGTTGAAAATTATGTTGGTTAAAAGTATTTCAAAATATTTCAAGGAATATGCATTTAAAAATAATATATTGTGTGTTATGCAATTTAGAAATTATAGATTTAAGTATAAATATAAGTTTATAGCTTATAGCATAAAAGAAGAATAACTTTTAATTAATCTTTTAATTTATGAGCATAGAAAACAATTTTGAATACATATTTTTATATGTATAAAAATTTATTTGTAAAGGAAAATGATTTGAGAAATTTGTTACAAAAAAAGAAAATGGAAAAAGAAGAACGGTATCGTACTACTGAATATAAACATCATCAAAAGAAAGAGATAGCTGATGAATCTAGAGATAATCATTCGAAATTAAGGAAACGAGAAGAAGAAGAAGAAAGAGACAGTCGTAGATCTCACCGTGAAAGAGATCAATATATTGAGCAGTACTACAAAATGTTGCCATCTCGTAAGTTTATCTTTGAAATATTATTAGATTCATGTGTTACTTATAGTAAATTATGTAATTATCTAGATATTGTTGCTAATATTTTTTTCTTTAATTCTATATCTAAGAAGTAACAAATGAGTAAGGTATATATTTTCATATTTTATACACATTGATTTATATCATAATTAATTAACAATATATTTGTATATAATTTTGGACACAGGTAACATTTTTTGCTTTGTGAACTCTCATGACTTATTGTGATAAATGACAGATTTATCTTTGTTTTTGTTTCATAATATTTGCAATTTCGTGTCTTAAAAATTTGAAAGTTTTTATAAGCGCTAACTCATGTATACAATTGCTTATATTTCTATTTTTGTACAAATTAGTTAAGTGAATTTCTAATTATAAGTACTTTAAATGTCAAAATATAGCAAAATTGATCATTTTCATGAATAGTAAAATGGTTATGCATTGTTATTATTAAATATTAATAATATTACTATTATTACTATAAATAATTTCACCAATCGATCATTTAGGTACTTTAGAGTTTTGTACTTTCTAAGAACTTAACTCGTAATTCAATTTTTATCTGAGTAGTATTTTCAGAATAGGTTTTAGAATGTAATGTTTATAATTTCTTTTAAATTTAAAACAATTCAATACAACATTAATGTGCGCCAGATGAGCCAATTGTAAAAATGATACATCGAAGGTGCTATAACCCTCCTCTAATATCTTGAACAAGGAATGGGACAACAAAGCACTAATTTCCACCATCATTATTTTATTGACTTTTTATTATTTATTTAAGAGACAATATTTTTCTTTTTTTTAGAATATTAATTTTGTTTTAGGACCAAATATTATGGAACCAGATTTAGTAGTTTTATCAAATGATTCATCTGGCTCTGACACTGAAGATGAAAGTAACAAAATGAAGACTGAAGAAAACTCACTTACGCCACCTCTGGATCAAATGAAATCAGAAGGAGAAGCAACTGAAGAATCAGGTCAAGATTCTGGCGATGAGACTGATAGTTCTGGTTCATCATCTACATCATCTAAAAGTTCACACTCTAGTGGTATGTTCATTTACATTATGTAACTAGTTTAATACAATACTTTTGATATTGTTTAATTTTAAAATTTTTTTAACATATTAATTAAGGGTGAGTAGGAATCCTGAAACTCAGGGAAAGAAGTCGAGAATTCGATAGATTTTCTGAATACCAAATTTCTGTAAATAGTAGAGAATCAAGATTCAGGGAAATAAATTATAAAAAGTGTGTACTTCGCTCATCGGGGTGTTCTTCACACGTCGAGTGGGATTCTTTTGACGGATGTATTGAATTTTAAAGAAACGATAAATCATATCTTCAATAAAACGATTCTGAATAAAGGTAGTTAATAAATATAAGAAAAAAAAAAATGCAAAAAATTCGGATTGCTGGGCTGGAATCAAACCTCGGTACTGCCGCGTGATAGGCCGGTTCTGTTACGATTATGCTACAATACATTACTTGATCTTGTAGGTGAGATAGTAGGTATTTAGTTTGTCTTTTGGACAAGTACTTCTATATGAAAAAGTGTTTCCAGAAAAAAAAAAAAAATAAACATCATTATAAAAACATAAGCTTCTTCACTTCGTTCAGAATCTAAAAATTAAAAAATTATATTATGATCATTACAATTATCACCATTGTCAATAATTATCTTTAAATTTGTTTATACATTTATAATTTATTATCATCAAAAATTATGAAGATATGAATAAAAAAGTTTATTACTAATTTCTATTAATTGTAGTTACTGAAATTTGTATAAATTTGAATTTTTTAAATATCTCAAATTTATCTCTAATTCTGAATTAAGAATTAATTTTTCCCGATCCCCATTCAGACTGTTAAATTTGTTTTCCTGCTCACCCTTAATTTTAATACCATATAGCAGTGGTTTCCAATCTTTTTAGTTGCGCGGTCCTCTAATTCTGTACAATTTTATGGCTTACTAATTTAATATACAGGAAATAAATCGGTCCATAAGTTGGGAACTGATTGCCTTATAGTGAAGCCTCTATTTAATGGACACTGGACAATGTCCAGTAATTCCATAATGTGATGTCTACAAGCTAAGCTTAATACATCTTTATTAAGTTTTTGCTCTAATAGTGTGCAACATCCCGATCTTACACCTGTATTGCTAGCTGTGGTATCAAAGGATATAAACTGCTATTCTATTAAATTCCAGTCCTGAAGTATATTATATACTGCTTCAGCTTGTGCTTTGCCTGTACCACTAGTATTTTGGGAACTCCCAAAAGTTTAGTAATATTTTCTCCAGATACAAGAACAGCTAAACGGTTTACAGAACTTTTTGATGTTATGGATGGAAGAATTTTTTCATCCCAATGCATTGTTAATGGCACAGAAGGAGAAAATGAATTTTTTATTTCTTTTCCTATTTTTTCACGTTGAACTAAACGTTGTTTTCGAACAGATTCCTTATTTAAAACCAACTGCTTAGCGTCAATTCCTAATGATGATGCTGCTGATACCAAGACATATGTGGCATTTCTATCACTTATTTTAGCTCTATCTAATGCAGAAGGTAGTTCAGCACCAATAATATTTTTAGGCCTGGAAGATAATTTTTGTTTTTTAGGTTGGTTTTCTACATATTCTTCGTCAGATTGAAAACTGCTTTCATTTTCATTATGATTATCCTCTACTACTTTACTTAACTTTAATATTCTTTCAATTTCTTTCTTTCTTCTAACTTCTTCTTTTTCTTTTCTTAATTCACTACGCTTTTCTAATAAACTCGTTTTTTTGTCAACAGATACCATACAACCCCGTCTACCCTTTTCTCTTTAAGCTAGTAAAAAGTTTCTATCTTTTGGAAGTTTAATTAATACTAAAGAATCAGCATGTGCAATGTCAAAAAGATTGTCTAATGACTTCTTAAACTCATTTTCTTTGTTTTTTTGATTATCAGTTCGTCTATTTGAATTTTTCTTCAACCCTTGCCAAGTACTATAAAAACACTTTATTTTTGTTATAATATGACAATCTAATTTGGTAGGTATTCTTGCCTTTTCCCAAAATGTAATAAGTTCTTTGGAAATAGATTTAACACTATTCTGAATCGTATTTTTATTATTAATATGCAGGTAGAGAAATCTTCCCAATACCTGTCTATTTGAGGGTAATTTGCTACCCGTTAAGCTTTCAGATAAATGCTTTAATAAATATACATCACAACGACTAGAACTGACCATAATTACTAAAAAATTAATAATGTAATATAAATACCTGTCTTAATGTAATAAAAATAGTGAAACACTTACTAATATGAATTTTTAAATAGGTATTCGTACAATATTAAAATGAAAGTTTAAATAAATAAATACTTTTTATTTAAAAATGCGAATACAAAAACTATATGGAACACTAAACTATAGAATACAATGAACACATGCATTGAAATCCAACAGACACAACTGCACATATATACTAAAGAAAAGGAATATCATACCTATAATATTATAGATTGTGTAAATAATCGTAAATATTTTCTTATCTCATTAAAACTTTAATAGCTTTGAGCGACCAATATATATTATCTGAAAGTTATGAAATTTGCTGTGTTTTATCTTCGTACGATAAGAAATAATAATACAGGGTGTCATTTATAGAAACCACACATTTATTTTCTAATACCTATAATTGATTGGCACCCTACTGGACATAGATGTCATAGAAACCTTAATGGAATGAAAATTTGATAGCTCAGTAGAGGTATCTTCTATTGAAAGAGTAGTGCTTGGGATTTCTTATAATAGGATGTATATAAAAAAAAAATCATCTTTCTTTAAGAGGTGGGTACTGTAATCACTATTAAAAGTGACCATTAATAGAGGTTTCACTGTATTACCATCAATAATAATTTAAATAAAAGTATTTTACATACAAGGTTATCTAGTAAGTTTGGTGTAACATATTTTTATGTCTGGGTTAGGGGTTAGTATAAAAAAAATATTTTTCTGTTCATATGTTGTAATATAATATTTTAGTTTGTAAAATTTTATGTATAAACGTATACAATTTTATTATTTTTATATTGTAAACTATCTTAGCTTTATGTATGAAGCCATCGATATTTTTTTTTTTAGAAAAGTCCGATGATAAATCTAGTAGCAGTAATTCTGTTAAGGAAGAATCAAAATCACCAGAAGTGGACACTGAAATTCAAATGGATATTACACTTGAAAAGAACTCGTCTCCACCAATGTTGCCCAAAGAATATCTACCAGCTTTACAAGGATGCCGAAGTGTTGAAGAATTTCAATGTTTAAATAGGTAATTTGAGATAAATAATATTCATTTTTCATTCAATCATTTTTTAAATAATTGTCAGAATTGAAGAAGGAACATATGGTGTGGTTTACCGAGCCAAAGAAAAGCAAACTGATGAAATAGTTGCTTTAAAACGATTGAAAATGGAAAAAGAAAAAGAAGGTTTTCCAATTACGTCATTAAGAGAAATAAGTACCCTTTTAAAATCACAGCATCCAAATATTGTGACTGTAAGAGAAATTGTTGTTGGCAGTAATATGGATAAAATCTTTATTGTTATGGATTATGTTGAACATGACATGAAATCATTAATGGAAACAATGAGACAAAAAAAACAATCATTTACAGCTGGTAAGCTAATACACTTCATTATTATTGTTGTTAATAATGTATATTAAACCATATATTTGTTTTCTAGCTGAAGTAAAATGTTTAATGCAGCAACTTCTCATGGCTGTTGATCATTTACATGATAATTGGATATTGCATAGGGATTTAAAGACTTCCAATTTACTTCTAAGTCATAAGGGTATTTTGAAAGTTGGAGATTTTGGCTTGGCTCGAGAATACGGTTCTCCATTAAAATCTTATACTCCAGTGGTCGTGACATTGTGGTATCGCTCGCCCGAACTTCTCTTAGGTGCTAAGGTTAGTAAAATCACATTTATTAAAGATTGTTTTGAAAATATTTTATTTTAATTTTAAAACACATCAAATTAATTGTTTTATTTTTATTTGAAATTAAGTTATTACATTTGTTGTCCAGGAATACTCAACACCAATTGACATGTGGTCTGTGGGATGCATATTTGCTGAGTTTCTTTTAATGGAACCACTATTTACTGGAAAGTCAGAATATGACCAACTGAAAAAAATATTCACTACTTTTGGTACACCCAATGAAAAAGTGTGGCCTGGGTATTCAAATTTGGCGTTGGTTACAAAAGCGTCAATGCCAGATTGTCCTCCAGCAAATTTCAAAGGAAGGTTTACAAAAGAAGGAATTTTAACAGATATTGGCTATGACTTACTTAGAAAGTGAGTTTAATTATGTTTTTATTATTTTAATAATTGTTTTTTATCCTTTTTTTTTTTTTTTTAAGAATGCTTACATACAATCCAAGTGTACGTATAACAGCTGAAGATGCACTTCAACATAAATATTTCTCTGAATTGCCATTGGCTATAGATCCAGCAATGTTTCCTACATGGCCTGCCAAGAGTGAAGGCGGGACGAGGAAAGCAGCAGCAGCTAGTCCAAAACCACCATCTGGGGGTAGGGATTACAAACAGCTTAAGGAAGATGAAGGATTTCACATTGGTAATAATATACCAAGAGCTCCTGCATTTAGTCTTAAATTTTAATTTTTAACTGTTATACATGAATTTGTAAATTATTACCTGTGTAAATGGAAAATTAATAAATACATATTTTTTTTTATATTCAGTTACCTATGGAACTTAATTTGTATATATGATTACTTTTTTCTTAACAAATAAACTAGTTTATATTTTCTAGTTTGATAAATTGTTTTGAAAAGTTATGTACCCTGATAAGGTCTTTAGAGTTTGAAAAAGTAAAAGTATGCAATCAAAATTTGAATTTCAATTGATATTCAATTCGCTTGTACAGTTGATGTTGACTTTCAGGATGTCTGCAACTCTGTAATGAAAGTGTTTTTAAATTAAATATTTTATACTCTACGCCTGTTGCCATCTGCGAATTGCGTGTAAAAAGTTGAAGGAACCAAAGAAGAACTAAATAATTTACTTTATGTTTTAGTTTAATAAGGGTTAATTTCTTTAAAAAGAAATGATTTATAAACAGATAATAAATTTAAGAAATCAGAAGATTATAGTTACTGATTTATGTGAGGGGTGGCCAACAGGTTGATTTCAATATCATTTTGAGTTGATCGCGTTATATAAAAAAAAATCTTTTCCATTGTTTAACTTATGATTCAAATTACAATTAATTACAATAATTACATGATTTAATTCCAATAGTGTAAAATGTTACTATGTTAAATTGTTAATAACAATTCACCTATATTGAAATTTGAGTATTCAAGAAGTATGTAGGTCAGGGGTCTTTAACCTTTTTGGGCAGAGGGCCATTATTTTTTTTCACGAAAATCTCGCGGGCCGCACAAACGTATATAGAATTTTATGATAGCTATACCTATAATTATTTCTATAGTATATAGTGAAATTCGTGTACGTTTGGCTAGCCCCCTCCTCCCCCCAATGGAAAATCCATAAACAAACTGTAAAGATATTTAGCACGCAATTTACACGAATTCACAAGCCTAGTTTTAAAATTTTTACACTTCATCCCCCCAAAAAAACAAAATTACTGCCATACAATTAACCCCCATAAATTTTGTTATTTGTGGGTCTACCTTCGTTTTGTCTATTCGTATACAAGTGTAAGTTAGTTTATCGGGTGTTTGGGCGACTCCGCGTCGCATATCTCTCAATTTTTTCGATAGCATAGTCATTCTAATTTTATCAATATAGGAAAAATATGTAATTAACTTAAATTGTGATCGCAGGCCGCAAATAAAGACAAGGCGGACCGCGGGTTGAAGACCCCTGATGTAGGTATTTACTGAAAGAAATTAAACATATTAAATATTACCATTTAAATGAATTTTGAATTATCGTATTATGTATTAAAAAGCCGGACATACTTTGCACCATTGGTATTCTTTGTTTTTTGAGTGGGTTAACCTTGGTGGGTGATTAAATTTTAAATAAACAAATCATTTCTTCAATAAGATGATCCTGAGCGTTGTTTTAGATTATTCAAGATAATTTTACTTAGAAATTATTAATTTTGTTGTTGCTACAACAACAAAATTATTTTTTACTCGGTCAGTTTTGTATTCATTAGCGCCCCCCCCCAAAAAAAAAAAAAAAAAAAAATAAGATATTTGAATAGGTATAGGTATATATAAAAATATTTATGGTTTATATATAAGAATATTACTTTATATTACTATATGATATTGAGTGATATTGTAAAATATTATATGAATCAATTATTAATTGTAAAATTATTAATAAACACAATATTTTCCTATGTTTTATTAACCTATGTTGAAATACAAATTATGTTTCAATGTTTTTTTTGATATAATCCTTGACCCTTAAATACATTTTCATTTTATAGATGTATATTAAATAAGCGTAGGTAAAATAGGTACATCATACCGCCTACCACAACGAAAAAGGTCAAATCTCCATTTTATCAACTTTTCAGGGCACGCAAATTTTTTTCTGTAAACTAGATATGTAATACGTGTTGAAGTTTAAGTCTTTGAGCGAAAGATTCGAAGTTTGTGCCATTAATGTCTGAACAACAGCATTGACAACACTCTCCTACGGCGGCGACGGTGACGGTCGTCGGGCAATGGTTGAACGACGGACTCACTACTGACATTGTCGATCGGCGGGTCCGGCGCAGCTTCCGGACGACGGGACGGCGTGCGTCTGCGAAGCCATTGGCTGAATGTGGCGACGAGGACCTATGGTCGGAGCGGACCGGGATCTCGGTGATTGCGTCCGTCGGGCCAGAACAGTCGGCCGTCCCGCCACGGGCAGCGCGTCCGGGTCCGTTGATCCCTGGCGGTCATCGGTCAGACGGCTTACCACGTCGGTTCGTCTTCCGGCACAGTTCCCGGACCCAGAAACATTATAAGCGGAACAATATAACTGTCAACACTGTGAGCTATAAAAATGAGATATTAAACAGTGGCGTATTTAAGGGCAGGCTAAGTAGGCTAGAGCCTAGGGTGGATTTTTAGGAGAGGTGGCTTTATATTTTTTTTTGAAGGATTAAGAGATTTTAGGTAAATTTATTTTAATAAATTCTTTATAAATAAGAATCGTATACATCGTAAGTACATAGGAATATACTTGGCAATTATTATTGTGTTATTTATTACGATTTCTATAGAAATTCGAAACTACTCAATTGAATATTTTTGTAATAATATAACCACTATGATGTTAGGTAAAGTAAGGTGGAGACGTTATAAGAATTAAAATTGGCAAAATATACATAACAAAAATCAAAAGTATTTATTAAAAAGTCAAAAATATGCATAAATAAACATTAAATATGATATTTAATTTTTTTGAATATTTTTAAAATTCATTTGATTATTTTTTTTTAATAAATTTACATTCTGATACATCACAATTAGTAAACAAAAAACTAGATGTTTTGTGCTCGCAAATAAGGGGGGGGGAAATAATATTTTGTAGACATTGCTGAACAATGCCAACTTATTTGACAATATTGACAATTTGACATATGTTTATTAATTTTCGACTTAACATACCTAATTTGAAAAATATGTATACAGAATTTTTAAAAGAAAGTTCCAGACCAATAATTATTGTTAGTTCCTCAGTTGCATGGGTGAAAGGAGTGTGGGTTGTGCTAGATTAAATTAGCCTACGGGTGCCAAAAAGCTTAATACACCACTAGCGTTAAAACCAAAACATTATTGGGTGTGTAATGTTCTATGGGTGAATCGAGAAACACGTTTTACGCAAAAAAAAGCGATTCCTCTGAAACGCCCTTTCTGCACTGAGAACCTCAATTATATAATAATAATTAGGGCTGTAAATTTAATGCACTAAAAAACTTTGAAAAATGCATTAAAAATGTCAAATAAATGCAATGAAATATGCACTTAAAATGCAAAAAATGCATTATAAAATGCTAAAAATTATAGTATAAAATGCATTTAAAATGGGTTTTAATTTAATTTTTGTATTTATATTGATATCATAGGATTACATGCATAAAAATATGTTTATTTAATAAAAAAAATAAAATAAAATTGTTGATTGAATTTGAATTTTATATAATGCTATTCACCTGAAACATTTTTTTAAATTTTTTTAAATTTGACGTATATATAGCCTGTGTAAAACAAAAAAAGGTTTTTGAAAGATCTTATTGGACGGAATTTAATTAAAAATACTGGAAAATGAACTTAAAAAGGAAAATATGACTTAAAAAGCCGGACATACTTCGCACGATGGGTGTACTTCGCACGATGGGGTTTTCTTCGCTCCTTGGGTGGTACGCTCTTGGTGGGTGTATTAAATTTTAAAGAAGCGATAAATCATTTCTTCAATAAAACGATTCTGAGTGGAGCTTCAGTTGATACAAGATAATTTTACTTAAAAATTATAAAGTTTATTAATATAAAATATATATATATATATATATATATATATTTGTT
>JAIPRM010002988.1:0-27916 GCA_025469315.1 Stegophylla sp. TES_Ste_2020 | reverse complement strand
GAGGCAAATCCGGTTTCAAAAAGTTATTGATCGAAACTTTTGGACAAGTATTTCTATACGAAAAGTTGTACACAGAAAAAAAATAAAAAATAAACATCATTGTAAAAACACTAGCTTCTTCACTTCATTTAGAATCTAAAATGTAATATTACTATTTTTCTCTAAACTCCATGGGTGCCACAATATTAGACTTAATATTAACATCCAGTGGGAAAATAATTAAATATTTGGTTTTAATCATATTTATTTATAAGTTGATCACAAAAATAGAACAATGCTTATAATTATTTGAAGAATGGTAATAAGTAATAAGTAATCCTAATTGTATTATGCTGTTTAGGAAGAATAATGTTAAAATAACAAAAAAAAAATCAAGTTCAAATTTAATATAAGATAATTAGTTAGGTATATATTTATTTTTTAATCTTAATAACTCATTCACCAATGTTGGATTTAAAATACAAGTTGATAGATAAAAATAACTTGAAAAATATCTACCATTCCGGATATTATATTCAAAATAAGGGTTTCCATTAAAAAAAGTGAAGTAGTACAATGCATACACTACATACATTAAATTAAGAAAGTAAAGTATAAACCAGAAAGCCAGACATGCTTTGCATCATGGGTATTCTCACTCCTCTGATTAGATACTAGGAAATGGATGTATTGAATTTTTAAAGAGACTATAAATCATTTCTTCAATAATAAGATTCTGAACGAAGTTTGTTAATAGTATAAAGAACAATATTAGTTGTTATTTTCAACACACCCACCAAGAATGTATGACCCATGAATACCCATGGTGCAAAGTATGTCTGGCTTTCTTTTCTATATTTGACATTACTTATCTATGTTTTACTTTATTTTACTTCATTTTATTTCACCTTTCTTTTATCCAATAAATAAGAAAAGGAAAAAAAGTATATATTACTAAAAAAAAAAAAAAAAATGTGTACTTTGCACCTCAAGTGAGATGCTCCTGACGAGTGTGTTGAATTTTAAAGAAACGATAAATCATTTCTTCAATAAAACGATTCTGAACGAAGCTTCAACTAATACACAATAATAAATATTAATTTTGAACAATTGAACTTAAATGTTAAATTAAAGATTTTATTGTTATATACAACATTTACGACTAACGGAAATTGATTTTCATATATTCACATACATCTAATGAATACTCCATAAATAATTTCAAATTACGATAAAATATAAACATATTAAAATAAAGCGGCTCTAATTATCATAAATTAACATTTATGCACTATAACAAAATTAATACTAATGTTAATCGTAGCATTTCTAAGCAGTTGCTGTTGAAAAAAGTGCAAAATATTTATTTTACCGGAGATAATCTTCGAACCTGATACTACTGTCGTCTTAACCATTGTGCCACAATAACAGCGTTGAAAACTGTTAAAATTGTAGATATTTAATATAATAACCTAAACTATTGAATTTTTAAAATAGAATAAAATAATTAGAAAACTTAATTCACACCATCATATTCAGCGTTAAAAATACATGAGATGGTGATAAAACAGTATCAATTTGTTCGGGAAAAACACATAAAATAGAAATATTTCATAATATTTACCTGTACCTTTTCCGATTTTTTTTTCAATCAAACCATTGTAAAATATTTAATTTTTTGTTCATAATAAATTTTGTTTCATCAAAATATTTGTACTGAAATTGTTAATCTAGGTACCAAATTTCAAAAATTCTATCAAACCAATTTTCTTTTGTGTATGCTAAAGTGTGTAATTTTAGGTAAAACAACAAATTTCGTCAAAATTCTAACTTCAAACGGTTATAGAAAAAAAAGTTAACTTATGATGTTCGAGAGTTTTTCAGGTCAATTAGACATATATGTGAGTGAAATTGTATTAAATTTTCAAGTCTTAATATCAAAAATCAAAAATTTTATGAAATGTTCTCTTAGCTATTTTTAGTAGTTGGTGAAAGTTTCAAGTTTCTAGCTGTATTATTTTTGAAGTTATGTTAAATAACAATTTTCAGTTTTACGGAAATTCTGGTAATTGCATATTTTGCCGTTTTTCCCATTTTTCCGACAGATTTTCCACGTTTTTGGAAAAAGTATTAAGATTTTGAAAAATGATTTCTCTAAAGTACCGTTTGGGTGTGATTGAGGTTCTATAGAGTTACTAATTGAAACTTTTGGACAAGTATTTCTATATGAAAAAGTATTCACAGAAAGTGAAATAAAAATAAAAGTCATTGTAAAATAATAAGCTTCTTCGCTATTGCTCAGAATTTAAAATAAACATTGTAAAAACACTAACTTCTCCGCTTTACTTAGAATCTACAATTTAAAGTCTTAGAAATTGATGAATCCATAATGTAATTTTATGTTTCATGAACAGAATTAAAAAATAATGAGTGCTGGTTTTGTAAAATGTACTCTGTTTCCATAGACTCGCAGTATTTTATTATGATTCAAATCTCTTTTTATTATTAGAAATAATTTTTTGCTTGAAAATTTAAATAACAGAATGTTTTATATAGTAGTATTGTTTTTGATTAAAATTGGTTTGATATCTATTAAAAACATTAGACATTAATATTTAGGTGTAAATCTAAAAGGTATTAAAAGATATTGTAGAATATTTAAATCTTGGTACTTAATAATTATATGATTTCCCCTAGGTGATAATGATTTATTTATTTATTAAAATTTCAGTGTTTCAATAAAGAGAGACCTTTGGTACTCGTTTTATTTGGACTAAACGTTTGGTAAGGAATCTACAGCCATTATGTTGGAGTTACAGCAGCAAGATATTCCTAAGTTGAAGAGTGAACGCGCAGTGGCCAATAACACTGGCCAAGAAGATGGAAGCAATAGTGGTAATAGCTATGACCTTGTTTTTCCAGCATTACCAGATTCAAAGACGTTGGGACCCAAGAATAATGGGATCAATGGTCAATGCGCATCTACGAATGCACCTCCCAAAGGATGGAGCAAAGTCCGTGTGTCAACTGTCAATCAAGTAATTTATTATGTTACTTTTAATAAGTATTGTAAAGTTGTAAATTGTTTGAAATCAATATTTATTGTATTCCTAATATTATTACTAGAACTAATAGATATTTACTACTTATTTATTGCTATTTTATTGAGAATTAGGGAACTACTAGACTTACATTTTTTAATCTATTTAATCACAGATTGAAAAAGTCTGAAATCTTAATTTGAAGTAAAATTGTATATTTAAGTGTCAAACTACAATTTACAAATTCATTAGTAAAATAGGTATTAAAACAAATTAAGTAGTATAATGTGTATATTTTATAAATGTTTAGGTATTCACTATTTCTGTTCAAGACCGTAAATCAGATAATAGTGAAAAATTTGGTGAAGGAGAATCTAAACGTATTTGTAGCCAAATTACAAGAGAAACTGGAGCCGAAATTGAAATTTCAACTTCAAAGAACATGAACTTGACTTTCCTTGTGAGGGGTAAAGAAGCTGATGTCGTTGAAGCTAAGCGTAGGATTATTGCAAGCTTTCAAACTCAAGTAAATTTTTTATTTACCAATTTTTTTAAAATTTATTTAATCTCAATGCTAATCAATTTTGATATAAAATTATTAATTTGAAAATATGTTTTTTATCCACCAACTGAAATAGGATCTTATAGCATTTAAATGTTTTTTCTAGTTTTAAGTTTTAATATAAATTTTATACTTACATTTAATTAAATTTAAAATAATTAAAGTTAGATGTAAATTCATCAGTTAGTATTAATTGTAATTACTATTTTAATATTTTAGGCTACTAGTGCAGTTACTGTTCCTAAAGAACATCATTGTCAAGTAATGGGTAAACAAGGAACTCGTCGCAAGGAAATTGAACAACGTACTGGTGCGCGTATTCAAATGCCAAGCATTCAAGATACATCAGATATTATCAACGTTACTGGAACACGAGATGCAGTAGAAAAAGCAGTTCAGGAAATTCGCATGATTTCAGATGAGTTGGTAAGTTAATTTTGTTTTAAATAATATTATACCTAAAATAAGATATGTGTTTCTTATAAAATATCATTTTTTTAACAGTCCAAAAAGGCATTTGAAAGGATAGAAATTCCAAAAATATTTCATCCTTTTATTACTGGTGGTCATAATGAAAAGCTAAACAGTTTAATGAAAGAAACCGGTGTTAAGATTCACGTTCCACCTGTATCCATCAACAGAGATGAAATTACAGTTGCTGGTGATAAAGAAGGAGTTCAGATGGCCATTGAGAAAATTAAACAGATTTATACAAAAATGGTATGTTATAATTTTGTTAGTAATATCTATTATGATAAATACATACTCATTTTATTCTATTAAGTATACTATTCATTTTGATAGTTTTAAAGTAAATTATAATTATAATATTTTTATATCTAATATTAATTATTGAATGCACAATCTTAAACATATAGAAATAATTATAGGTACCTAACATAAAATTAATGGATCATCGTTTATATCAAATTGTCATTATAATCATAATTTATTTATTGTAAAGCAATTTCAAAATTTTAAGTATTGCATTGATTCAAAAAATAAATTTTTAGTTATTAACATGTGGGTTATTTGGAACACTGTGAATTATTCTTAATCATCTGTTTTATTGTAGGAAAAAGAATCAGCTACAGTGTTTGTGGAGATACCAAAACAAAAACATAGATATTTAACGGCACAAAAAGGAAATGGTATTCAAGATATTTTACTGGAAACTAACGTTAGCGTTGAAATGCCCCAACATGATTCTGACAAAGAAACCGTTACTTTGCGAGGACTATATAAGGACTTGGGCACTGGTAAATTGATATCCATGACTACTAAATTTAATAATTTAAAATTAAAATGATTTTTTTAATTGTAGGATTGACTAAATTGTATGAAAAAGCTAATAGTATGGCTGCTGAAACAATTGAATGTCCGGGATGGATGCATAGATTTTTAATTGGGAAAAACGGTTCAAATTTACGGGAATTAATTGATGATAACGAAAAGGTACTTGTTAAATTACTGTATTATACATACTTTTTCAAACCCATAATATAATTTTTTATTCATAATTTATTTTTATTTCATTAAATTAAGTCTTATTTTAATTTATGCAATTATGTTAACATAGGTACATGTTGCATTTTCTGATGATAATAAAATAATTGTTGAAGGTCCTACTAATATGATTCCTAAAGTAATTGAATCATTGAAAAAAGGTATTGAGTGTTATGTTTCTACTGAGCTTGTAGTTGATCCTAAGTTTTTCAAACATATAATAGGAAAAAATGGAAGCAATAGTAAGTTAAAAGTAATGTATTGATGTAAGATGTTGATTTATATTTTTTTTTACACTTTATTTCAGTTAATCGTGTTAAAAATGATACTGGTGTTATTATTAATATTTCTGAGTCTGAGAATAACTCTAACATTATTCGTATTGAAGGAAGAAAAGATGGAGTTGAATTGGCAAAAAGTGTAAGATAGATATTATTGTATGTTATAATTAATTAAGATTAATTAATATTATTAATTGAGATTACATTTTCTTTTGAGGAATTGACTATTTATAAATGCAATTTTATGTTTGTGATATACATATTACATACAAATTAATTTTTAATTTTAGGAGTTAGAAGAAATGATTTATAAATTAGAGAATGAAGTTGAGAAAGAAATATCTATTGATCAACGTCATCATCGGGCCATAATTGGAGTCAAAGGTGAAAAAGTTAGAGAACTTCAAGAAGCATATAATGTTCAAATAACGTTTCCAAGTTCTGGTAATTTATATAAGGTTTTATTGTTCTGATATTTGTGTAGTATATATATTTTATTTTAGTTGAAGCTCGTAGCAATTTAGTCAAAATAAGAGGTTTGAATGATGATGTAAATAAAGCTTTTAAATCATTAGCAAAACTAGCCAAAGAGTTGGATGAAGCTAACTATGTATTAGAGATTCCTGTTTTTAAACAATTTCATAAGCTTGTTGTCGGAAAAGGAGGAGCTAATATTAAAAAGGTTTGATTAAATTATTGATGTTTAATTTAAAAAATTAATATTGATAATTTTATTAGATTCGAGAAGAAACTGATACTAGAATTGATTTACCTCGCGAAGGAGAAGATAGTGATACTATCAAAGTGATGGGAAATAAGGAAAAAGTTTTAATTGCTTGTGACATGATAAAAAAAATACAAAATGAAATGGTTTGTACATTTTTTAAATTTATGTATTTTTAGTTTTTTAATATTTTTATACTCGTTTTATAATCAGGGAGATATTGTTACAAAAGAAATTGTTTTGGGAAATATTAAAGTACGTAATGTCATTGTAAATCTTGGAAATAAGTTCATTCAATCTATTAAAGAAGATTGTGGTGGTAATGTGACATTAAAATTACCTTCTGTTAAAGGTGACAATGTAAGTATGATACATTTTTTGTATTTAATTAATTGAAGTATGTTAACTTTATTAAAATAAATAATTTTAATATTTATTAAATTTAAGATTAATAATTTTTATTAATAGTAGATTTGTTCATAAAAAAAAAAAAAAAAGAAAGAAAATAAAATGCTTAAGTTTACTTTGATAAATTTCCATTAAATACCAGTTACATTTTTAAATTTTATTTTATTTATTACCTACTTAATAGTTGAGATTCTTAATTATTTTTATAAGATATGATTTTAATTTTTTAATTATATTTTTAAGTTAAAATTTAATAATACATTTACATTTTTGTAACATAAGTTATTTTAGTGACAGGTCAAACCTTGGATTATTATTGGAAAAAAAAAAATTTATAATTAATATTACATTTTATTTTATTTTAAATGCAATCATTAAAAAGTAAAGTGAAGTATAGACAAGGAAGCTAGACATCTTTACAACACAGGTATTCTTCGTCCCTCAGGTCAGATAGGTTACTCTTGGGTATGTTGAATTTTAAATAAAATATAAATTATTTCTTCAATAATATGATTCTGAGTGAAGTGTTTTCAATATTAAGAACAATAATAGTTGTCATTTTCAACCCTCTCGCCAAGAATATCTGATTGTGAAGCTTAGAATACTAATAGTCTGAGGTCCAGTTTTCTTGTTTATACTTCATTTTATTTATCTTAATCCTTTGAGTGCTATTGACGCGTATGTGCATTTATCCTTTAAAAATTTTGAAAATGGCTCCAATCAATATACTGTATGGGTGACAATAGATTATAAATTCAAATACGAATCCAAAGACGTTTTGAGCAAAACAATTGAAAAAATATCAAAGAAATTATAAATGAATTAAGTTTTATATTCTCTGATTGATAACCAAAGTGTTTTGGTTATCAATATTTATTAGTTGTCATACAATATGACCTTTTACTGTTTTGGGCATATTGATAATTTTAAATGTCATATTACTTTAGAAATAATGGTCTTAGAAGCATTATTATTTTTTTTATCATTTCATTATTTAAAGTCTGTGATATAAACAAATATATAAAAAAATATGCTGTCCTGCAGGTGTCACTGGGAAAAATAAATCCTGCACTCAGAGGGTTGAATTTACTCTACTTAACATAACTTGAATTTTTTTTTCCAATAATTAGAGAATAGAATAAAAAGACAAATTTACTAAAAATAAAAAAAATTGATGAGAAAAAAATGTATAAATATTCCCAAATCCTTTTCATATTTTCAAAATTTTCTTGCGTTAAAATATTTTTTGTGTTATCTATATTTAAATTTTCATAAAGTTTGAACTAAAAAAAAAAAGATAGTTTTGCGTCCTCTGTCAAATTTTGGGTAATTAATTTTCCCCAAATTTTGAGAAAACAATTGAGAATTTCAAAAATGACTTCTCAAAATACCATCTAGAGATAAATCTAGGATTCTTTCTAGAATTCTCTTTCAATAGAGGACAAAAAAAGTCCTGATTTTCGGAACTGAATAGTTGACAACTTCGAATTCCAATAGATATGATTTAACTACTGAAATTTGTTGGTAATATTCCCTCTCCTCTTTTCTTGAAATATTTCAGAATTATATTTACTGTTAAATTGGGTTTTGATTTGAAGGCAAATGCTTCTTTTTTATGGATAATAGTAGAGAAATAATTCTTAAATAGAAATGTGTTTCATAAAATTTCTAAGATAATATACCAAATTTTTTTTTCCTTTTTACTTAAATAAAAATTCCTTTTTTTCACCTATAAATGCTTTTTTGGTTTCTTTTAAAAATGTTTGTGTTTAAGTATGGTTTTATATGATACTTTTAAAAACTTATCGACAATTAAAATAAATAAGAATTTGTGTAGATGATGTATTGTTGATGTTATATTTAAAATTAGGGATTTATTTTTGATGATGTTGATGAAGTATTTTTATGACCTGTTAATTTAATGATTATAAAAGTACCCCTACTACCTATCTATAGATTTAAATGTGTTCTTAATGTGCATTAAATCGATAAGAGCTTGTTAAGGCGACGCATTGTCAATGTTATGATGATTGAATTTAGTGTTAATGTACTTAAATTTTTAGTAAATTTTGTAATTGCTTCTTTATGAAAAATAGATGGTTTTTTTTTTTTACCTTTTTGTCCATTTTAGTACTTTTTTTTATTTTTTATGTTAAAAATTCAAACCCTCTGATAAATATTATATTATTATATAGACGATAGTTATCAAAGGACCTGAAGATGATGTAGACAGTGCTATAGCACAAATTCAGACAATGGTAGAAGAAGTTCATAATTCAGTAATTGATTTAAAAGTGAAGCCCGAATTCCATAAATATTTGATTGGAAAAAAGAGAGCTAATGTTAAGCGGGTATGTTTTTAAATTATTATATTATATTATATTATATTATATTATATTATATTTGGTTATAGATACGAGATTTGACAAATACAAGAATAATTTTTCCGCCTGAAACTGATTCCACTAATGAAAATATAACTATTATTGGTAAAAAAGAAAACGTAGACAAAGCAAAAGCAGAATTTGAAGTTATGATAACTGATATTAGTAATGTTGTTGAAGAACGTGTTGAAATAAATGAAAAGTATCATAAAAGTTTTGTGGCTAAACGTGGGGAATTTTTACACAGATTAGAAGAAGAATGTGGTGGTGTTAAAATTTCATTTCCTAAGCCTGGTGCTGGAGATAAAGTTTTACTTAAAGGTAGCAAAGCTAATGTTGCTCTTGCTAAGCAGAGACTTTTAGATCATGCTAAAGTTTTGGTGCGTATAAATTTATCTTTAAATATATAATAAGAACTAGATAATAAATAACATGATAAATTATACTTGTAATAATTTTTGTATTTAAATGTATTCTTATAATAATTTCTAGTAATTTTATTATATTCTGGTAATGGTTATTATTTATGTTATTTAAGGAAAATACTATTCAAGTAGAAGTTAATGTTGATCCTAAATATCATCGTCACTTTGTTGCAAGGCGCGGTGAAATTATAAATCGAATTATTGATGATTGCAATGGTGTATCTATAACATTCCCTAAATTAGCATCTAATGATAGTGTTGTTATCATAAAGGGTGATAAAACTAATGCTGAAGAAGCAAAGCGTAAAATTGAAGAAATGGTAAAAGATTTGGTAAGTATAGAAATATTGGTTTATGCCAACGGTTATCAACCTTTTTAGTCGTGTGGCTCACCGATATTGTACAGAACATTTTGAGACCCATTCAATATATATACAGATAAACAATTTAATTATACAAACATAAATAGGTATGACGATTATGTACATACTTATAATGTGTATGGTATGTCATAGTATGTCAATAATAAGGAAGAAAACATTGTGCGTAAGAAAAATTAGAAAAGAATTTTCATAGGTATATGAAGTTTTCTTATGCTCAAAACAAAAAAAAAAGATGAAAAACTCATTGTGGTTTTTGAAATTGTTTTATCTTTCACGAAAGAGTCAATATTAGAATTACATTTCATTAAGTTCAACGTCAAATCACTCGACATTAAATTTTTTATGATATTTATTTTTTGAAACAAATTATCGTTGCAAAGGTTTGTTTACATAAATAAGTAATTGTCAATTATCTCAGTGCAATATGAGAAAAAGCTGGAAAATCATTCTGGAGAAATAATAAATGAGTTATTCATTTGTTCTAATTTTCCAATTCACTTTGGTAATCTTTTTAATTTTTATGTTAAAATGTTATATTTTATAATAAATTATAAAAATTTCGATGATGGTGTTTGATCCGCATAAATTAAAATTTCCAACCCTAGACTTAGAACTTCTACCAGCATCTGTAGCCCAGTATCATATTTTTTGTGGCCCATAGGTTGTGAACCGCTAGATTATGCTATTCTAATTACAAAATATTTAAGAAGTGAATTTATCAATAAATATAATTATATTTATTAACTGTATTAAGAATCAAAAACATTTTATTTTAGGAAAATATTATTGAAATTACTATGAGTGTTCCTCCTAAACATCATAGACATTTTGTCGCCCGTCGTGCTGAAGTAATAAATCAGATAAGTGCAGAATACAATGGAGTGACTGTAACATTCCCACAAGTTAATTCAAATTCAAGTGAAGTTTTGATTAAAGGCCATAAAGATTATGTTGAAAAAGTCAAAAATAAAATTAATAATATTGTTATGGACTTGGTAATTTAAATAAAATTCTATTTTATCATTTAATTTTTAATTATTATTTTATGTTTAGGAACAACGTGTCACCATTGAAGTAATTATACCTCAAAGAATGCATAGAGTTCTAATGAGAAATCGTGATTTACTGGAAGGCATGAGAAAGGATTTAGATGTTTGGATTAAGTTCCCTGAAAGACCACCAGGTATTAAAAATTTTTAAATCATTGAACATTATGGTAATTAAAAATGTCATAAATTCTCAAATATTTTTAATACAGTGGAACGCTGCTTATAAGACTCACTTTGAGGCCAGCACAAAGTGAGTCTTATAACCGAATAAATCTTACATGGAATGTGAAAAATTTTTTTTATAAATTATTTATTAATTTTATTTTACTATTTTGCTTTTACTTCAATCTACTTTAATATGATATATTATTAAATAAATGAATAAATGAAATCAGATAATACAGTTAAATGTTTCAATTTTGCATATAGATAAAATTAATATTATGTATGTATTTATATTGAAATATAATATGAAAAAATATATAAAAACATGTTGTATACATACTTATTTTAAAGCATGAATCGAAACCAGTTAAATTATATGGAACTTTTTAAGATCAATTTATTTCTGAATTTCAACCAAAAAAGTTTATTTTCTACCACTTTTTTTCACAAAATGTTAGTCTTATAACCGAAGAGGAGAGAATTTTAACCGAATTATTTATGTCATATGGATACATCCGAACTGTTCCAGACGATTTTGAGTTTAATAAGTGCAACCTTATTCCGTAAGCCTTATAAGCGGCGTTTCTCTTTACTTAATTTTAACTATTTTGGAAACAATATAGAAAATGTTTTATTGATAATTGATTTTAAATTTAATTCTTAGAAGACCAATATAATCGTGAATCAGAAGATGTCAATGGTGGAGAAGATGCAGCAGATGATAATCGTGCTCCCAGTGTTAATGATGTAGTCACCATTTTTGGAAAACCTGAAAATTGTGAAAAAGCTAAACTAATATTAGTTGATAATATTCCAAAAACTATTGATGTATATAATAATTGTTTATTGAAATATTTTATTAAATGACTTGGATATAATTGAATATTTGTTATCTTTTTTAGTTGAATGTACCATCAGAATATCATAGATCATTAATTGGTACCAAAGGTGCTACAATTCGAAAGCTTAGTGAAGATTATAATGTTCAGATTAAAGTACCAAACCAAGAACAAAATGCTGACATCATAAAGGTTAAAATTTATATTTTAGTTAATTCTCAATTCAGATAATATAATAACTGCATTTCTAATTTATTTAATATTTTGTTATGAGTTTGATAAATTTTTTACATTTAAGTCCCCCCCCTCCAAGAAAAAAAAAAAATTTCTTATTCTTATTATTATTATTATTTCTTTTGTTATTTAGATAACTGGGGTGCAGAAAGATATTGATGAAGTAGTTGCAGCTATTAAGGAAGAAATGAAGTTATATGATGCTGATAAAGAAGACAGGCAATTACGTTCATATGAAATTCAGGTACATATTTCAAATGTTATATGAATTTTTAGTAATAGATAAATTAATTTAAGTCTTTCTAAATCTTAAATTTCTAAGTAGCAAACATACTCTAAGTGTGAAAAAAGTGTAATTCGTTCGTCGGGTGGGATTCTCTTGATGGGTGTTATGAATTTTAAAGAAATGATAAATCATTTCTTCAATAAAATGATTCTAAACAAAGGAAGTTAATAATATAAAAAAAAAATTCAAAATATTCGGACTGCCTGGTTAAAATCGAACCTGGCACTGTTGCATCATAGCGGTAATGTCGTTTCAGTGCCCCACACTGAAATCTTTAAATGTTCCATTGAAATAGTAGGTAAATTAGTGTAATAACCGAAAATATTAAATTTTCAAAATAGAATAAAATAATTAGAAAACTATTGATGTATGTAGATTTTATTTCACATCATCATATTCAGCGTTGAAAAAGCTTTTTTTACTGAATCCATTGTAACACTCGATATAAAAAAGCTGGACATACTTCGCTCGATAGGTGTTCTTTGCATGACGAGTATTCTTTGCATCTTGAGTGGAATTCTCTTGGTGGGTGTATTAAATTTTAAAGAAACGATAAATAATTTCTTCAATAAAACGATTCTGAGTGGAGCTTCAGTTGATATAAGATAATTTTACTTAAAAATTCTAAAGTTATTAATTTTCAAATTGTATATTTTAGGCATGTATAACTCGTTTGAAAATTGAAATATTTTAAAAACCTCACATAGAAACACAGATAATGACCTTACCTTTAAATTTGATACTAGATCAACTTGCTCTAATATTAATTCTGTTGATGTAAAATTAATCGCACTAAATGCGAATATTATATACTGTATGTGATAAGACCGGAGACAACACATACCATACAGGTGTAGTGTCCTCTTAATGCGACTGTTTGAAACTAAAAACTACTTCTTTTAAACAAATTTACTTATTAATGTGTGATATAATATAATAATTATAAAAATTAATTCAATATGAGCTAATAAATAAAAATCACTCTCTGAAAAAAAAATTCAAATTTTTTTTTTCATTTTCAAAATTTTTTTGCGCTAAAATATTTCTCATATTATTGTTTATCTATCAATAAATTTTTATAAAGTTTGGATCATAAAATGATAGTTTCCGATGCTTTTTTATCAAATTTTGTGTAGTTTTTCCCTTCCCAAAAAATTGAAGAATTGAGAAATTCCAAACATGACCTCTCTAAAATACCATCTAGAGGCAAATTCGGTTTCAAAAAGTTACTGATCGAAACTTTTGGACAAGTATTTCCATACGAAAAAGTGTTCTCAGAAAAATAAAATAAAATAAACATCATTTTAAAAACACTAGCTTCTTCGCTCGCCCTCAGAATCTAAAATGGACAGTAGTCACTGCCGTTTTCCTCTGTACCCTTCATATGTATTTTAGCATTGGGTATATTATTACAAATACTAGGTAAAATGTTGGTTATCAAAAAATAAACTTAAGAGTGTTTTTTATTATTTATTTAGGCTATACCATAGCCTACTTTTAGTCATTAAAAAATAAAAAAATAACTTATTGTTTAAAGTGTTCAGAGGGTTGCTTTATGGAAGTCATTTCTTAAATATTAATTATGAAGTCAGTCTTAACAATTTATAATATTTTTCATAAATATTTTATTTTTTTTTAATAAATGATAATAAATAAATTATATTTCTAGATGGTTATTGAACCAGAATTCCATCCCATGATCATTGGTAAAAAAGGAGAAACTGTACGAAATTTACGTAACAAATATGGTGTTCAAGTGAATCTACCTAGAAGAGGTGAAGGTAACAACGAAAATATTGTTACAGTTGTTGGTTATCAAAAAAGTGCAGAATCAGCTAGAGATGAAATTCAAGAAATGGTCGATAAACTTGTTAGTTTTTTTTATTAACATTTAAAAATAACGATAATTATTTCACTTATTTACTGTTTTTAATTATTTAAATTAAATTTTTTTTCTTTAGAAAAATGTCTACAAAGAAGAAATTTATATTGATAATAGAATTCATTCAAGACTAATTGGTTTTCGTGGACGTAATATATCACAAATTATGGATAAATATCATGTAGATATAAGATTTTCAAAATCTGATAGTAGCAACCCAGATTTAGTTGTTGTGTATGCTCGTGAGGATGCCACTCAGGACGATGTTTTGGATTGCATTGATTATTTGGAAATGATTCAACAAGACTATGTAATTATATTTTATTTACTTATGATTAGTTGGTTATTGTTTTATACAGCTTAATATGATTGTAGAGTGGTTCAAACTTATTTTAATAATAATTTACAGTTAATTTTATAATTAAAATTATTGAGTTCTACATTATCTACTAAAATTCCATGGAAATACATAAGATCATTGCTGTTTGCAGTATAATCACAGATTGAATAAAATGATATGGACTATGTTTTATTTAATCTGTGGCATAATGTTGTTTTAATATTAACTATTGATTAAAATTTATTTGTGCTTGATTTAAAAATTTTAATAAATATTTAACTAACCAGTGATCACATTAAGCATAATATCTTTGAATTGACTTAGAATTTAGTAAGACTCAAATGTATTTTAAGTGATATTTTTTAATTTTTTTTTTTTTTTTTTTTTTTATAATTTTAGTTGGCTGATCTGTTAGAAAATGAAGCAAGAGCCAACTTAAAACCTAAACCTGACAGCCAATCCGTTCCCAATGGTACCAATCATAACTCCCAAGGCAGTGCAGGATTTGTAATGGGTGATGGAGCACCTTGGGAAAAAGCTCATCCTGACACAAATAGTACCAGAGATTTTCCATCATTTGCCGGCATTGCAACGTCCTCTAATAATACCGGGTCTGATAAAACTAATCCTCCAAGCTGGGGAAGTGGACGTCGTTAATTATTTATTTTCAATCCATTTATTATAATATATTATTGTTTCCAATTATTTTTTTTTTCATTTACAACAAAGATATAGTGTTCGATTGCCACTAAACTGAATTTCCCAGATAAATTAAATTACAAATTACAATATAATTATATTTTAAGAATAGATTATGTTTAGAAAAAAAATGTGTTATTTAAATAGAAAACAAGAAAAATATACATATATATATATATTTTTTTGTAACATTAGGTGGAAAAAAATCTATTTTCCAGGCTGTGAAGAAACAAATGCTGTATAAATTAATAGATTATAACCATTTGGGTCTCATTTGTTCTTGTGTCCGCTATGTTTTTTTTTTAAACAGATTATACTAATTAAAATGTTTTATATCATTATAATATAATGTTAAGTCTAAAAAATGTTAATGTATTTTGTTATGCTTTTAGCTTATTTTCTTTTTGTTTTAAATATTTTCTGGTTTCGTTTTAAATTGAATGAAAAAATCAGTAATTATTTGTATTTAAAATTTATATTTCATCTGTTTCGACAGATATAGTGACACGGTATTTTTTAAATTGAAGAGGCCCAAATATAAAGGGTTTTTTTTTTTTTATAGTGAATAAATTTAACATCTAAATATAAAATACCTTTATGAGGTTAATATAATCAGATATGTCTATTAATTATATATTTTGATTTTTAAAACGTTAAAGCCTATTTATGTTTTAATAGAATTTTCCACGTTACTTCATGTTATTATTTCTTTGTTACAAAAATGACTTTTTTTCAAATTGGTGTACGCTAAAGTGGCATACTGCCAGTTTTATAGCTATAGAAACATAACAAAATTGATATATTTATTTAATCGAACGATATTTTTTCAATCTATTGTACATAATATAATGATTATAAGTACAGGATGTTTAACACTTCACAACATTTGGTCATTACTTAAATTTAATTGTTCAACTAAATATTTACTTAATTATATACAGTTACCAGTATGCATTAAATTTGCTTATTTATAGACAATAAAAACTATCAGTATTTTTTTTTATTATTTGGTAAATCGTTCGGTTTTATTTAATATAATTCTTTTAATGGTGGAAAAAAAATTAACTTCTAACAAATATATTTTGTATTGTACTGTTAAATGAAATCGATCTAACCAAATTTATTTTTATTATTATTATTTTTGTTTAGGTTATAATTTGTTGTCTCTCAAACCATTGACGTATTACAATTATTTATTAATGTGCGTTTGAATAAAATATAGCCACATATTATTGGTAATTTTTTAGATAATTAAATTCAACTGTTTTAATTTCATTTTGATTTACTACAATAATGTATTTCTATATAGTATACATTTTTAATTTATTATATATGCATATATATGTGTGTGTGTGTTTATATTTATACATACATACATATATACATATATATAAATTATTATCTTCTCATTTTATTTTCTTCAATTTTCCTCCACTGTCCTTTAATTATTTTGTGTGCAAACTACGTATATGTAATGTATTTTAAAAACTGTATAATAATATAATGTTCAGGGTTGAATATTAATAAATTTATTATTTATAACTATTTTCAATTTTTATAAATGCATTTGATGTTTTCTATCCTATACTTTCCTGGATCATTAATAAGTTACTCGAAATAAGTTAACTATAAGTTAATAAGTTAACTAATTATTATAACAACTTTTTGTTATTTAGTTATTTTCGATATCTAAAAAGACTGGATTTTGCATATTATGTATGTTAATATTTTTATAACCAACTACATATAGTTATTGGATTTTCATCGATCATATTTAAATAAAGAGAATGTTAAATTTTTATTTTGCATATTTTGGATGCTAGTGCAAATTTTTGTATATTTTACATTTAAACATTTTAATTTTTTTTTTCATGATTTAATATACAATTATTATATATACCATTATTTCTAAAACAAAAAAATTGAAAATATTTTTAAAATATTATTCATTATTAAGTTTCTGTAGATCATTATTATTATGTTGAATACAAGAGTTTTTCTATTAAAATTTTTCCCTAGAAATGTCAAGTTTGAAGTATACGCCTATAACAAGTGTTGATGTGTGATGCATATAAGAACATACAAACCGTCCTTATAATTTTAAATCCTAATATGGAAAATAATAAAATATACTTAGCTACATTTTTCTTCCAATAATATTTAAATTGTGTATTTATTCTTCATCATAAATATTGTAGTTTATTAATACAATAACTTTTATATATATATACATAATATATTATGATGAATTATGTTTATTTAAGAATTTTGTGATAGTTAATTAATAATTAAAAAATGTATTTTGTATGTTTGTGCTTTGTAAGTGCATATTTTAAGCTTTTTAATTGTATATTTGCATGCATATTTTGCAATTTAAAATGCATAAAAATCGGGTCTTTACTAATAAAGTACAAGTGCATTTTTTAATTTAAATGTTACTAATTTTATTTTGTATATTTTGACTTGTAGAAGTCTGAATACCAGATATTAATAATTGAGGTATGGCACTTAAGCTAGTATCTGCTTTTGGTGATCACGCTCATTTTATTTTTTTGAATTTTCTGTTTACAAAATAACTAGTACTTAATGATTTGCTTCAATGATTCCAATGGCAGAAACAGGGAGGGATTTTGGGAGTTCAAATCCCTCCTAAAAATTATTTGATAAGTTATTTCAAGAGTATAAATTAAAATATAAAAAAGATGAACATACTTTGACCATGGGTTTTCTTTCTGCCTTGGGTGTGATTTTTATTGATGTTTTAACTTTTATAGAGATGATAAATAATTTCTTCAGTAAAATGATTCTAAGTAAAGCTTCAGTTTATTATACATAATATTAATATTATCAGTTTTTTATTCAGTTTAATAACAGAATAATCCTTATCCATTTCATAATTCATGTACATGATCAATTTTGTAAAATACATTACGAAATAAAAAGGAAAATAAATCTACTATTCTATATTTATACGCTTGCAAAAATTATTCATTAAGTCAACTCTAATAAGAATTATACCCTGTTATATAAAACGTGAGAAATATTTTGGTAAAAGAAAATTTCTACTGGATTAAGAATAATATGATTGATGTGGATTTGATTGAAAAAAAAAATCATTATTTTTATGTAAAAATAACCAGTTTTATACAAAATCTAATTTTAAACAAATATAAAAAAAGCTGTATATATTTCCTAAAATGGGTATTCTTTGCACCTTGGGTGAGAAGTTCTTGTTGAGAATAATAAATTTTCAAGAAACAATAAATCATTTCTTCAATAAAAAATTCTGAGCGAAAGCTTCAAATACTAAATAATAATTAGATATCAGGATATATTTCACCAAAGCCAGACATACTTCGCTCAATGGATATAGGGCCATCACTACAATTTTTGGGGGCCCAAGGCAAAACACTTCAGCGAAGCCTTAAAAATTTAATGCATTTCACACAAAACAAAATCACCGTTATCATTGCCATTCTTAAATGTTCAAAGCGTCAGAATCAACATAGATTTCAAAATTTTTTTGGAAATACTGGAAACTAAACTTTTTGTTTCGTTGGGTTCTAATCATATACTGATAATACATAGTCTGCTCATTATTAGTATGGAAAAAATTTGAATGGTAAATAAAATATTCATATAATGCTGTATAGTTAAATAATAACTAAAAGAATGTATGAAAGATATATTTTTCAGCCAGCATAAATCGATCTAAAAAAATTTAAATAATCGATCTGGAAAATAAATTTTAAAAATCGATCTGAAAAAAGAAGTCTGAAAATCCAATCTGAAATATAAATTTTAAAAATTGATCTGAAAATCAATTTCAATTAATTAAATATATCTCTAAGAATTTTTCCAAGTTGCGCTAATGATCAACAGACAAATATCAATGTCTTATTGTCCTGAAACACCCGGTAGGATTACCTAAAGGAATGCTGCTGGTATGTGTATTAAATAATTCAAAAGGATGGATCAAATTTTTGGCGCGCAGTCGATAATCAGCGTGACTTTATTCTTATTATGGGTGAGGAAATTCTATGCCCAAGTAGTGGTCATACTGATTTGGTTGTGGTGATAAACATAATTTTTGTAATTTTGTATAATCTCTAGTCTATAATAATCTGTGCCTTGTGGTTGTTTTTCGAATTTTCGATACAACTAATAAAATATTATATTCATTTAAATTTAAATAAATTTTGAATTTTCGAATTCATTATCCATAATGAATTCGAAAATTCACCACGAAAAAACTAAAAGGATGACTATTAAAACAATCGATTGTCCTGGATGGATACATAGATTTTTGATTGGAAAAAATGGTTCGAGTTTACACGAGTTAATAAAATGTAAAAAGGTGCATCTTAAATTATTTTATTATTTATTATTATTAATATTATACTATTAAACGTTTAGGATTACAGTTTCTTTAATTCTTTAAAACTACTTAAATTCTGTTAGAAGTAAAGAACGTATTGGTTTTACAAGTTAGGACTAGGGCTAGGATTTATATGCAATAAAAAATAATAATGAAATATGTATTTCGTTTATTAAAAATATGCAAAACTGTGGTAAAATATACCAAAATAATATTACTAAATAAACATATTATGTAATAGAGAAAAAAGAACATTATATCGTACCTTGAGTAGGTATTTTTCGTTTCTCAAGTGGGCTAATCTTGTGGGTGCATTGAATTTTTAAAAAACTAAATTAAAATAAATCATTTCTTCAATAATACGATTGTGAGCGGAGTTTTGATTTATTTACACAATTTTACTTAAAAATTTCAGTTTGTTATGGTAGGAAATATATTTATTTTTTACTTGACCACTTTTGTAATTCACTTATTACTAATAAAAGTAAAAAAAAATTATGGAGAAAAAAATTTCCAAAATTTTTTTTTACATTTTCATAATTTTCTTGCTCCTAAATTTTACCTTTTATGTATCATTAAATTTGTATAAAGTTTTAATTAAAACAAAATAAAGAGAAGAAAGCCGGACATACTTTGCACCACGGATATTTTTCGTTCTTTGGGTCTGAATGATACTATCTCAATGGGTGTGTAGAATTTTAAAGAAACGATAAATTATTTCTTCAAGAAGACGATTCTGAACGAAAGAAGTTAATAATATAAAGAATAATAATAGTCATCATTTTCAACACACCTATCAAGAGTATCTGACCCGAAGAGCGAAGAATATCTGTGAGGCAAAGTATGTCCGGCTTTCTTGTCTATACTTTACTTTACTTTACTTAACTTAATTTTTTTTTTTTATCTGATAAATAGAGAAAAGGAAAAAAAGTGAGATAAAAAATTGAAGAATTAGGAATTCAAAAAATGACCTCTTTAAAGTACCAACTAGAAGCAAATCCGGTTTCAAAAAGTTGTTGATCGAGACTTTTGCATAAGTAGATGTAGATCCATAAAAAAAAGTGTATACAGAAAAAAAGAACAATAAAAAAATATATATATCATTGTAAAAAGAGTGTGTACTTCGCTTGTCGGGATGTTCTTCGCACGTCTGGTGGGATTCTGTTGACGTGTGTATTGAATTAAAAAAAAATGATAAATCATTTCTTCAATAAAACGATTCTGAATGAAGGAAGTTAATAATATAAAAAAAGAATTCCAAAAATTCGGGCTGCTGGGTGAGAATCAAATCCCAGCACTGTTGTGTTATAACGGTATCGTCGTTTCACTGCGCCACACTAACATATTAAAGATTCCATTGAAATAGTAGGTATTTAGTATAATAACCGAAAATATTGAATTATTAAAATAGAATAAAACAATTAGAAAACTATTGATGCACTTAGATTTTATTTCACACTAACACAATAACGTCGAAAAATATATCTGATGGCGAAAAACATTATCTACCAACCATTTGGGAGTTAATTACAAATTTAAGAATTTGTCTGTACTTTCTCCGATTTTTTTTCAACCAAACCCTTGTAAAATGTTTTTAATTATTCATCTGTAAGAAATTTTATTGCACCAAAATATTCGCAATGAAATTCTCTATCTAGGCACTAATTTTCAAAACAATTGGCTGGGCCAATTTTCTTATATATACGTTGTGCGTAATTTTAGGAGTAACTAACGAATTACGTTGAAATTCTAACTTCAAACGGGTATAAAAAAAAGTTAAATATTAATTTTCAAGATTTTTTCAGGTCAATTAGACATATATGTCAGTGAGATCATATTAACTTTTCAAGTCTTAATATTAAAAATAAAAAAATTTATTACATAAAAACTAACAAAAAATTAGACATTTTCTAAATATTGTACTTAATTTAAAATTGATCAAATATTTTTGAAATTTTTATGAAATTTTCTCGTAACTATTTTTAGTGGTTTGTGAAAGTTTCAAATCCCTAGCTGCATTATTTTAGAAGTTATGTCAAAAAGTAATTTTCAATTTTACCGAAATTCTGGTAATTGCATTTTTTGTCAATTTTTTGACAGTTTTCTCCGTTTTTTGGAAAAAGTATTGAGAAATTGGAAAACCAATCTCTCTTAAGAACTATCTGGGAACAATTCTGGTTCTATAGAGATACTGATTGAAACTTTTGGACAAGTATTGCTATACGAAAAAGTGTTTCCAGAAAATGAAAAAAAATAAAATAAACATCATTGTAAAATCATAAGCTTCTTCACTCCGTTCAGAATCTAAAAACTAGCATCTTCACTTCGTTCAGAATCTGAAATTATGTTATAACCCTAGGTTGATTCCTTGGGTTACAGGAAGTTCTTTGGTTTCGCAGTTGTCTCAGTTCTTACCAACCGATCCATTTCGAAGTTATGTTACCAGTTATGATAATTTGTTTACAGATATACACGTCTATTTAGTGTATAGATATATCTATTTATACGTAGGTATCGACTTGAGTGAACGAGAGAGGTAGTTTTAAATATAATTGAACACACTTCTAGGTATTATTATTGTATAATTATTCTTAATTAGAATAATTACTATTTTATTATATATTGTTACATTAAAAAATAAACATATACGGACTGTGTAGTTGTCAAGACTAACGTCCTGTTCAAACGCACGAACTTGCAGATTTGGAAAATTTCTTAGGAAATGTCATGTAAATTTCATTACATGACATTTCATAGTTGTACAAAAATTCACAAATTTCCGATGTCCATAATTATTAAAAAAATTTTGGAGTAAGGCTTAAAAAATAAAAATTAATACCGTTAATTTTTAATTATTTTTTATGTGTTCGTTTATTGTACTTTTGAAATAACCTACTAAATAATTTTCGAGGGGGAAGGGGGTTAACACCCTCCCCTCTGCTTTTGTAGTAAATAAATAAAATTAGCGTATAACCACTTATATTTTTATGACTACGCCACTAGGCTACTAGCATAATACATGCATACAGATTTGGTATGTAACGTATAGTAGGTAGCATACCACATGAGCAACTACCAAATTTTGTTATTCTAGTGTATTTTAATACTATATTTATTTTATATGATTTTATTTACAAAGATACGTGCTACATTTACTGATTGTAATCAGATAATTGTTAAAGGTCCAACTAATGTGATTCCCAAAGTAATTGAATCATTTGAAAAAGGTATTCAGTGCTTTACTTTTACAGAATTTTTAGTTGACTCTAATTTTGTCAAACATATAATTGGAATAAATGGAAGAAATAGTAAGTAAAAATTTAATTTATTTATGTTACATTGTCAATGTTCATTCTTATATTCTTTTTTTCAGTTAATCGTATACGTAATGATACTGATGTTTGTATAATTATATCTGAGTCTGAGAATAACTCTCAAATTATTCGCATTGAAGGCAGAAAAGATGAAGTAGAATTAGTAAAGAGTGTAAGTTAGATTAAATAATACTGTATGCTATAATCGATTGTGTTCTTACAAATTATTTCAGATTACATATTCTTTTGATAAGAGAAGCTTTTTTATCAATGCAATTTTTGTGCTTGTAGTATTTTGCCTATGTGTAAAATATATACATAAAAAGTAAAGTATAGTATAGACAAAAAAGCCCGTACATACTTCACACCACGGATATTTTTCGCTCCTTGGGTCAGATACTCGTGGTGGATGCATAGAATTTTAAAGAAACGATAAATCATTTCTTTAATAAAACGATTCTGAACGAAAGAAGTTAATAATATGAACAATAATAATAGTTGTAATTTTTCAACACACCCACCAAGAGTATCTGACCGGAAAAGCGAAGAATATTCGTGGTGCGAAGTATATCCGGTTTTCTTTTCTATACTTTACTTTTTTTTTATCTAATAAGTAAAGAAATTAAAAAAAAATAATGAGAAAAATAAAGTAAGAAAAATTTCTAAAAAATTTTTTTCACATTTTCAAATTTTTATTGTGCCAAAATGTTTCTCATATTGTTGTCTATTTATATTTAAATTTTCATAAAATTTGGATCAAAAAATAATGGTTTCCGAGTCTTTTTTGTCAATTAAAAAAAAAAAAAAAGATTGAAGAATTGAAAAGTTCAAAAAATTAATTCTTTAAAGTATCAACTAGAGGCAAATCTATTTTTAAAAAGTTGCTGATCGAGATCTATACAAAAAAGTGTATACAGAAAAAAAATATAAAAAAAAATCATTATCATTGTAAAACCACTAGCTTCTTCACTTCGTTCAGAATCTAAAATTACTTTTAATTTTAGGAATTGGAAGAGATTATTTATAAGTTAGAGAATGAAGTTGAAAAAGAAATATTAATTGATCATCGTCATCTTCGTGCCATATTTGGTTTAAAGATGGAAAAAGTTAGAGAACTTCAAGAGGAATATAATGTTTACATTAATTTTCCTAGTTCAGGTTAATAATATGAGTTTCTATTTTAAAATGTATGTAATAAAAGATTTATTTTATTCTAATTAAAGTTCGACACAATTCAGTCAAAATAAGGGGTTTATGTGATGATGTAAATAAAGCTTTTAAAGTATTAACAAAACTGACTGAAGAGTTGGATGAAGCAAACTATGTATTAGAAATTTCAGTTTTTAAACAACTTTATAAGCTTGTTGTAGGAAAAGGAGGAGCTAATATGAAAAAAGTAATATAAAATTATTAAAATTTAATCTTTAAAAAATGCAATTTAAATTATTTTATTAGATTAGAGAAGAAACAAATACTAGAATTGATGTATCCCGTGAAGTTGAAGGTAATTATACTATCAAAGTTTTGGGAAATAAAGAAAAAGTTTTAATTGCTTGTGATAAGATAAAAAAGATACAAAGCAACAAGGTAAGTATTTTTAAAATTATTATGTATTTAAAATATGTTAATTTATTTGCACATTTGTAATGTTATATTAGGGGGATATTGTAACAAAAAATATTGTCTTGGGAAATATAAAAGTGCGTAATGCAATTGTAAATCTTGGGAATTATTTCATTGAGTATGTAAAAAAAGATTATGGTGGTTTTGTGAAATTAAAATTACCAGCTGTTGAAGGTGATTATGTAAGTATGATTCATTTTATTTTATAGTTATACATTATTAAAATAAATAATTTTCCAAATATAAAAAAAGGAACTAAAATCATAGGAGTTTACTCTTTTATGCAACCATCCTTTTGTTTTGATTTAAAGAGGACAAAAATATTATTTCACCACTGTTGTGTATAAAACTTATTTGGCTGCTTATAGTTGTATATTATCTACTATAAAAAAAAAAAGAAAAAAGACAGACATACTTTGCACCACAAGTATTCTTCGATCATCGGGTTAGATATTCTTGGTGATAGTCGAATTTCAAAGAAATGATAAATCATTTCTTCAATCATATGAATCTGAACAAAGGAAGTTAATTGTGTATAGAATAATATTTTCAACATACCCACTAAGAGTACCTGATTCGAGGAGTGAAGAATACCCATGATGCGAAGTATGTTTGGTTTTCTTGTCTATACTTAACTTATCTTTGCTTTAATTTATTTTACTTTACTTTTTTTTTATCCAATAAGTAAAGAATAGAAAAAAAAAGTGTAAGAAAAAAATTCCTAAATTTTTTTTATATTTTCAAAATTTTCTTGCTTCAAAATATTTCTCATTTTATTATTTGTCTATGTTTAAATATTTATAACGTTTGGATAAAAAAAAAAAAAAGGTAGTTTCCTAGTCTGTTTTATCAAATTTTGTTTAGTTTTTCCCAAATTTTGAGAAAACATTTGAGAATTTTCAAAAAACGGACTTTCTTTTAAATACCATCTAGAGGCCAATGTGGTTTCAAAAAGTTATTGTTCTAAACTTTTGGGCAAGTATTTCTATATGAAACAGTGTACATATTAAAAAAAAAGAAAAGAAAAAATAAACATCATTGTAAAAACACTAGCTTTTTCCTTCTGCTCAGAATCTAAAAATATGTTAATATGTTTTTATATAATGTAAATATGTTTGTTTTATTTATATTTTATGATTTTTTGGATAATTTTCCCCTGTACAAGAACAGCAAAATGCAGGATTTAATTTAATAACTGTATTTGCAATAAAAAGGCTATTTATAGATGTTAAAATGCATTTTAATAAAATATTCCAAAATTGTATTTATTTAAAAAAATTACATTAATGTAATATAGAGAATAGTTATTAATGGACCTGAAGATAATGTAGACTATATTATCACAAAAATGCAGACATTGGTAGAAGTTGATAATTCAGTAAAAGTTTTAAAAGTGAAACCAGAATTTCATAAATATTTGAATGGAAAAAACCCAATTAATATTAAGAGAGTATGTTTTTAAAATACATATAAATTATAAATTGCTTTTTGATATTATTATTATTACACTTGGTTACAGATACAAGATTTAACTAATACACTTATAATTTTATCACCTGGGATTGGTTCTTTTAATGAAAATATAACTATTGTTGGTACAAAAGAAAATGTGCGAGAAGCAAAAGCAAAATTTGAAGATTCTTTCTCCCTAAGGAGTGGAGAATGTCGTTAAATGTATCGGATAATGGCATAATACGAAAATGTCCATTCGATTTAAATCAATGTACATAATATGTTAATAAGTAGGATAATTGATCACATCACTATTTTATTTACTTGGTCCATATTTAAATAAAGTTGTTGGGCTAAATATTTACTTAATGTTGGCGTATAGCTATGCATTGAATTAATTTTTTTTTTGTTAATAATCTGTTATTATATTTTTTTTCAATAAATTTGGTAAATTGTTCTGTTTTGTTTAAAATGATTCTTATAATGGGAAAGAAAATATAATTTCTAACAAATGTATTTTATTATGTAGGTACTGTGAATAAATATTGATTTAACCAAATATTTATTATTGTATTATTGTTTTTTTTACTTAAATTATTGATGTCTTAAAATTATTTATTGATGTACATTTGAATAGAATACCAATCCATACATCCTACAATAATTCATGAAGTTTCAATTTGATAGCCACCCAAGTTCGAAAATAAAAATAAATTCTGCACTAGACTGTTTTTTGATACACTGACATTCGACCAAGTGTGGCTTAGTGGATTACTTTTTAAATTAAAACAATTTATATTAGCACTATTATATTTGATTTTCAAAGTATATTTAGAAAATAGAAAAATCTAAGTTAAACACAGAAACATATTTTCTTTGGTTTAAAACAGTTGACATTGAAGCATATTAATCAGACAATGTAATGACTTCTGAATCCACTTAAATTCTATTTTTACCTCAGGTATCCTTAAAGAAAATTATACTCTGTTTTTTACATTTGACTCATTTAAGGATGATACAGATATAGCTTATAAGTAAGGAACGGATTTATATGCACTAAAAATCCTAAAAATATGCTTTTAAAAATGCTGTAATATGTCAAAAAATATGCATTTATTTTTAAATGTGTACTAAAAATTTTAAAAATATGATATAGATACTTGGAGGAGGAGGACATTAACTGCTGATGATTATTGCTGAAACTGGTAGTTATTATAAAAACAATATAATTTATTAAAATGTGTAGCCTCCGTCCCTGAAATTCACTCGACGTGCACCTTCAATTCTCTTAAAAAGAAAAGTAAAGTAAAGCAAAGATAAGTAAAGACAAGAAAGCCAGACATATTTTGCATCACAAGTATTCTTCGCTCCTCTGATAAGATACTCTTGGTGGGTGTGTAGAGTTTTAAAGAAACGATAAATCATTTCTTAAATAATATTATTCTGAACGAAGAAAGTTAATAATTTAAAGAACAACAATAATCGTCATTTTCAACACAGAATATCTGACCCGAGGAGTGAAAAATATTCGTGGTGTAATGTCTTTCTTGTCTATACTTTACTTATCTTTGCTTTACTTTAATTTACTCAACTTTACTTTTTTTACTTTAATTTTTTTTTACCCAATAAGTAAAGAAAAGAGAGAAAAAATTTAATGAGAAAAAAGTGTTAGAAAAATTTTCTAAAATTTTTTTTAATATTTCCAATATTTTCTTATGCCAAAATATTTCTTAAATAATACAATTGAGAACGAAGAAAGGTACAAATATAAAGAACAATAATATTCGTTATTTGCAATACACCCACCATACAAGATACAAGAGTATTTGATCCGAGAAGTTAAGAACACCGTGGTGCGAATTATGTCCGACTTTCTTGTCTATACATTACTTTACTTTACTTTTTTAGATTCTGAACGAAGTGAAGAAGCTTATGATTTTACAATGATGTTTATTTTTTTTT
>JAIPRM010002987.1:0-27920 GCA_025469315.1 Stegophylla sp. TES_Ste_2020 | reverse complement strand
TGCCGGCCATGGAATAACCCCATGGGTACCAATCCATCGGTTAGGAAAAATTTCATTCAAATATTGTCGAACAATGATAGCGTTGTGTGCTGGTGCACCGTCTTGTTGGAAATACATGACATTACGCATCGCAAATGGAACATTTTCTAACAGTAACGGTAGCTGATTTACAAGAAAATCTAGGTATCGTCTACCTGTAAGTGTTCCGTCATAAAAATAAGGACCTACAAGTATTCCACCAATTAATCCACACCATACATTTATACCCCAAACTGTCTGAAAATTAGTTTCTTGAGCCCAGTGTGGATTTGTATCGTCCCAAAATCTATTATTTTGTTTGTTCATTACACCATTGTTCGTAAATTTAGGTTCATCAGTCCACAAAATGTTATTATAAAATAAATTATCGATTTCAAGTTGAACGCTAAACCATGCCAAAAATTCTAATCTATGTTCATAATCTCCGATACGTAAATGTTGAATTTATATTCAGGTTTATAGGGATGCATTTTGTTTTTTTTCAAAATTTTATGAACTGCATCAACTGATATACCAATTTCCCGAGATACGAGTCTTATTGATGAACGCGGATAAGCGCGTGTGTAGGCCATTACCTGCAATTCGGTTTCTTCATCAAAATTGTTTGGTCTAGGCTGCCGTTGATTGTTAGGAAATTGACCATTTTCATTTAATCCACGTAAAAGTCTATGGATATAGTTATGAGGTGGATGAAACCTATCTGGATACCGATCTGCGTATACCCGAGTTGCTTGTCGAGAACTACGATTACACTCGCCAAAAATAAGAATAAGTTCTACTTTTTCACTGTTATTCTTTTTAAGAAATTTCTTTTTACAATGGCAAATAATTACAATTTTTTTAGAAAAAGATGTGAAACCAAACCAGAACCAAAAAAACCCTATGTAACACGAACAGTAATTTTCACAAGACAAGTTTCAAATTATTAAAACAAATATGGCTTAGGGCGAAAATAATTTATCAGTATTTATTTATAAAATAAATGTATACTGAACACTGAACAGGATTTACTATCTTAATTAGGTACTGGCAAATGCCGCCAGTTATTTTTATTATCTTATCTGTGTACAAATAGGTATTTAATAATATGGGTGATATAATTTTGATTTTCAATAATATAATAATATAATTATTATAATAACAATAAGTTGAATTTAGTAAATATCGTAAAAATTACAAATTATTGAATTTCATCATTAAATTTTATATGCTAATTTTGTAATTAGAAAAAAACTTTTTATACAAAAATTGTTTAGAAAAAAATACTCTATCCGAATCTGTAAAAAAAAAATCGGTGTTTCCATTTAAAAAAAAGTAAGTTGTAACGCGCATGCGCGCATCGTATGTGTTAAAAATTTGAAACTTATCTGGTTATGTGTATTTAAGTACTATCTTTCATTCGGCGAAAACCCCATTTCAATACAAGGTCATCGAACTGAAATATTTAGTGGTACCTCTTTTCGTGAACACACTGTATATATAATTATAATATATAATATAAATGTAGTTATTTAATTAACATTCAATTATTTGTTTCAGGTTGTAAAATTGTAAATGGTGCTCCTGCTTATTCAAATTCAAATTCTTATTTGAATATACTTAAGTTGGCTGATATATTTTGTGTAAATGAATCAGAAGCAGAAATTTTTACAAATAATGTTATAAAAATTGATAGTATTGAATCAGCTAGTCAGGTTTTGTTATTACTTTTACAACAAGGTTGTAATATTGTAATTATTACATTAGGAAAGTTAGGTGCTATATTTGCTTCTAAAGGTGAACCAGAACCTCAATGGATTCAAGTCCCAAAAATTGAAAATCCTATTGACACTTCAGTAAGTAGCACTTATAAACTACAAATTAAACAATTTGTTATTTATTATTATTTTAGGGTGCTGGAGATGCCTTTTTGGGAACATTAGCTTATTTTATTGTTCATAAACCAAATTTGAAATTATATGAACAAATTCAAAGAGCATGTATCATAGCTACAAAGTCAGTTAATGTTAAAGGAACTCAAAAAAGTTTTCCATTAAAAAGTGAATTACCAAAAGAACTTTTCAATTAATGTGTTAGATATGGTTCATATGATATATAAAACTATGAAAATAATTTTTTTTGATTAAATAGTTTACTAAAATATTCATGTAAACATTTTTGTTTCAAGAAGATATCCTTTCTTATTTATAAAGTTATCCTAGGTGTTATTTTTTTCCTTTTTTCTATTATTAATTTTAGATTCTGAACGAATTGAAGAAGTTAGTGTTTTTACAATGATGTTTATTTTTTTTTCTGTGAACACTTTTTTGTATGAATCTACTTGTCCAAAAGTCTCGATCAACAACTTTTTGAAACTGGATTTGCCTCTAGTTGGTACTTAAGCAAGGTTGTTTTTTGAATTTCTCAATCCTTCATTTTTTTTTTTTTTTTTTTTTTTAAATCACCTAAAATTTGTTAAAAGATCTCGGAAACCATCATTTTTGATCCAAATTATAAGAAAATTTAAACATAGATAGACAATAATATGAGAAAAACTTCCATACTAATAATTTTATATTCTGAGTGGAGCCAGTGTTTTTACAATTATGTTTATTATTATTTTTTAAAAAAAATTTTCTGTGGACACGTTTTGTAGAGAAATACTTGTCCAAAAGTTTTGACCATCAACTTTAGAAATCACAATTCGCCTCTTGATAGTACTTTTAAGAGGTCATTTTTTGAAATTCTTAATTGTTATCTCAAATTTTGGAAAAACACCCAAAAATTTGACAAAAAAAGACTAGGAAACTGTTTTTTTAATCCAAATTTTTAAAAAATTCAAATATAGATAAACAATAATATGAGAAATATTTTGGCGCAAGAAAATTTTGAAAATGTGAGAAAAATTTTGGATATTTTTTTCCAAAACTTTTCTAATCAAAACATCTTTTTCTTCTTCTCTCAATTAATAGTGAAATATAAAACTGAACGAGTAAGAAATAATTTTTTTTTTTTTAAATATGAATAAATTTTATAGTTATTACATAAAATTGACTTAAACAAACTGAAGCTCCACTCAGAATCGTTTTATCGAAGAAATGATTAATCGTTTCATTAAAATTTAACATACCTATAAGAGTATCCCACCCGAAGAGTAAAGAATACTCCAAGGTGCGAGGTACGTCCTTTTTTGTTACCGTTATTATCGCTCAAAAAACGTGACGGCCGACCACCGTCCACCACTGAACCAGTCGACTGATAAACTATACCAAATGGCAAATATTATAATATATAGTATTTGTATATACTCAAATTTATACTAATCTAAAAATAATTTTTAAGAAAATAGTTATTAGAGTTTGCCACAAACCTTATCATGTATAACTACACCAACAGGTTGTATATTAAATTTTTTATTTTATACATAGGTAAATCTTAAAAAAAAATTTTTCCCAATCATATATAATATAATCAAATTAGTAAATAAAAAATAGTAGCATTGTAATATATTTGTAATCAATCAATATTCTTAATTGTCATGGATAAATTACATTGGAAAATTTTTTTTGGGGGGAGGGGACTACAGTTCCAAAGCCCCTCCATTGGTGCGTCACAGTACTAATTTTTCAATAAAAAATAATAATTCATAATAACGAAAAAAATATCGTTTCAAAATGTTGATACAAAATTTTAAATTATGATGGTGACCAACTTGGTATCAGTTGGCAACAGATTTCATAAATAATGGTTACCAAGTGACCAAAGAGTGTCAAAAAGAAATTATATAAGCTCTTTGACCGTTGCGAACACGTTATATAACATGGGATGTGCCCGTGTGGTTTCAGTGTTCGGCGTGTTCCCCCACCCGTATCCTACCCATTAGCACTGCTGTGCTGTGTTACCACCTCTCACCACATCGCGATATGGTACACCACCGCTCAGACTTCTCCACTCGTTCATTTTCTTCTCGCACGGCGTCAACGCTCATTAGTAGCGTAGCCGTTTGAGATAGTTTTGTCGAATACTTCTTTTTCCAAGTCCAGTTAGATCGGGAGTACTGCAGCCGCTGTCCACGTCCCACAGCCAACGCAACAATGTCGAGTAAGTATACTATATCGTTCGTATTTCATCGCATTCGGATATCTTTTCCGCAGTCATTTCCCGTCTGTTCTGTTTCGTTCTAGTTACATGTGCGAATTTATCCAAATAGTTCCGCCCATGCATATAGTCGCATCGTCGTGGGTCGACGGGCAGGCGATAGCATGGCACGATTTTAACCCCGACGACACAGCCGTGACGTTTCTCTTGGCAAATGGCCTCGCGGTGGTCGTTCGTCACCGAACTATTCTCTGCGTGTTGCACACCGTTCACGTGTTTTACACGCATCGTCCGACTATTATTTTCCCCCCTTTATCACCCATCCGATGATAACAGGTCAATGGCTTCCGCTTACCGCCACGCCACGTCCACCCCCTTGGCCTTGCGAATTCGCAACTTTTGTGACGTTTTCGCTCACGTCAGTACCACCCCCACCACCACCGTGTAAGAAATCTTTCCGCCGGTATCCTATGACTAATCTGATATCCCGGTTTAATTCTTGAAATACGATGTTGCTCATTTTACGTCTTTGATACACAGTACACAATCGTTCCCAGTTCAGGGCTATACTTTTGCCCTTGTAAAACATTGCAGTATCCAGATATAGCACGTTTTTTTTATTACTCTTCTATCTTGGCGTTGTAATGACACGTTGGTGACTTGACACTTATCACGATAATATTTTTTTCCTATGTTGTCCATAATTATGTTTTTACCAGAAAAAAAAATTCATTAAAAAATTTCAATGAAAATGTGAATAGATTAATAGTACATAGTGTGTGACTTAAAGTGTTCGTGGATTAATGATTCTTTAGATTTTAAAGTAAATGAACTTCTTTCTTTAATGTAATTTTAAATAACTAGGTATTTGCATTGTTAATTAAAAATATTTTTATCATTTTTCAACTTATTTAAAAAAAATATACTCTTGTCACTATTTAAAAAAGGAAATCAGTATCAGTACTGTTCAAGCTAAAACTAAAAAATAACATCTGTCTTCCTAAAAGCACCAAACTACACATTAATTGTCAATTTGGCCGTCAAATGGAAGTAAATTAAAATATAACTTTCTTTAGTGAGGGATTAGTCTATTTTAATTAGTCCATCAATCCGGATTGTTACATAATATTGTTGTGTTCTATATTTATTTTAATTATTGATAACTTCTGTAGGTACCAAATAATATATATATATATATTTTTTTAGTAGATACTTTTTGTGTTTTAATCATAAAATATAGCTACCTATAGTTCTTTCGCTTGAACTAAAACATAAGAAGTTACAACTATCTTCCTAAAAGCACCAAGCTGCACATTAATTGTCAATTTGGCCGTCAAATGGAAGTATATTAAAATATAACTTTCTTTTGTGAGGGATTAGTTTATTTTAATTAGTCCATCAATCCGGAATGTTACATAATATTTTATTGTATTTTTTTTAATCATCCTTGATGTTTTCAAATTATTTTATAGGTACCATATAATTTGTTAATCTAGAGTTTTTACGATGATGTTTATTATTATTTTTGTAAATCTTTTTTCTTTTCGTATGAAAATACTTGTCCAAAAGTTTCGATCAGCATTTTTTTTTTTTTTATGAACCGTAATTGTCTCTAGATGATATTTTAGTGAGGTCATTTATCAAAATTCTCAATTGTTTTCTCAAAATTTAGGAAAACTACCCAAAATTTGATTAAAAAATACTTAGAAACTTTTTTTTTTTTATTCAAAACTTTATAAAAATTTAAACATAGAAAATAGTATGAGAAATATTTTGATGCAAGAAAATTTTGAAAATGTGAAACAAAAATGTTAGAAATTTTGTTCAGACACTTCTTTCTCATTATAATTTTTTTTTCCTTTTCTTTATTTATTGGATAAAAATAGAGTAAAGTATAGATAAGAAAGCCAAACATACTTCACACCATGGTTTTTCTTCACTCTGGTTTAGATTCTCTTGGTGGGTGTATTGAAAATGATGACTATTATTGTTCTTTATATTATTAACTTACTTCGCTCAGAATCGTATTATTGAAAAAATTATTTATCGTTTCTTTGAAATTCAACACACCCACCAAGAGTATCTGATCTGAATAGATAAGTATGTCTGTCTTGTCTGTACTTATCTTTGCTTTACTTTACTTTTTTAAAGTTTTTGTGTTCTATTTATAAATTGAAACTACCTACAGTAACTTCTCTTTAACTAAAATTGCTTCCTAAAAGCACCAAATTGCATTTTTATTTTCAATTTGGCCGTCAAATGGAAGAAAATTAAAATATAACTTTCTTTAGTGAGGGATTAGTTTATTTTAACAAGTCCATCAATCCGGAATGTTACATAATGTGATGAATATTTATTTTAATTCTTGATGTTTTTAAATAATTTTTTAGATACCAATTAATTTTTTTTACATCTTTAGTGTTTTGTTCACAAAATCAGGGCTACCACTTGGTCTTTATTTCCATCTAACAGTCTTTTTTTTCCCCTCTAAAAGTACTATATTTATGAATTTGGTCTCTTTTAATTTCTTATTTCACAAATTTAACTTTATATCATGAAATACTTGGTTCATAGGAGATGCATTAAAAAGTTATGAGTCAGTAAGAACAATCTTTCTACTTTCTACAAATAAAATTAAAAATAGCCTCTCTAGAAATTAAACGGTGAATAGAATACATTAGTATCTATCTATAATTGTGGTGTAAAAATGTATTATATTGTTATGCAATGTACTGTAATACTGTGTGTTATCGCGAACTTTTGATATTTTAATAATATGCTACATTTTTTTGTTTTTATTAGATAAAATTTTGCCATAAATTTAGTCTCTGTTTTTGAAAATCTAGTCTCTATTTCCTCTATTATAAAATTTATTTTGAATGTCAGCTCTGTAAAATGCAATTAACATTAGTAATTTCTTTTGATCTAAAACTAAAAAGTAACAACTGTCTTTCGAAAAGCACCAAACTGCATTTTTATTTTCAATTTGGCTGTTAAATGGAAGTATATCAATGTAGTATCTCTAGTGAGGAATTTTCCATTTTAATTAGTTTCATAAATCCAAAATGTTACATGCTTATTATACCTACTTATACCCATTGTATATATATATATTTTTTTAATTTTATACCAAATAATTTGCATTTGTGAAAACATAATTTTTCATACCTTTTGTGTATTATTTATAAAAAAATAATAAAATTCAGTTCAAATAATTTTTGTTGTTGGTCAAAATGTTTAAACTATCCATTGTAATCTTAAAATTTGTTATTATTTCTTTAGAGTCTTCAATCAAATAAATAAGATTTAAATTTTTTTTAGAATGTACTCGGGTATATATATATATATAATAGTTGTAAACCAATCAGAGCTTATATAGGTGCTTTAGAAACCTATTTTGATTCTCTACTCGGGTATGTTCTTATTTTGTGCTGAGTATAGATACCTAGAGAATTTAAAACACTACCCATCTCTGACAGTCTGTCTCACCTATCCAATATAATGGCATGATAAATGTGGCAGTACTTCATTTTTTATAGTATGGTATAAGCATCAAAATTGTATTTATATTTTAATTTTGGTTGTCAAATGGAAGTAAATTGAAAAATTACTTTAGTTAGGAGGTAATCCATTTTGATCAATCTGGAATGTCATATAATATTTTCTTGTTAAGTTTATACTATCATTTTTTAACTCATTTATGACTAGTTTATTTTATTATTAGGAAGCTGTAACTTCTATTTTTGTGTAATTTAAGTTTTAATTTTGTTTAAAATTTCAGGTAAAAAAACTAAAAAGCAGAAATGGAAGCCAATAGAAACAGAGGTAATTTCAATCGCCAGTGGGACATGCTGGGCCGACGAAGTAGAAAAAGAACAAAATGGTAATACTTTGCACTATATTTTACCCAAGTTAATTATGCAGTTTTTGTCATATTTAAATACATTTATTTTTCATGATTGGCCTTATGATGAGTGTTTTGGAGCTTTAGTCCTATTTGTTGGATTATTAAAGCTTCTTAACGAGATATCAGTCAACAAGAATCTTGCTTCAGGGGTTCACACTCTGAGTACTTTGTTACTTATAATAACCTCGGGAAGGTCTGAGATAAATTCACTAACCCTCCAGCCGGGGGCCTTCTTCACAAAGTTGGGCAGGAGAACCAGAAATTGGTCCAGTTCTAAGATTTTTGGGTTTAAGACGCTATTGGCTGAAACTGTAATCTTAGTTACTGTTGGAATCTCCTGTGATTCGCATTTTTAGTTCAATTTGCAAGGTTCTAGCTTTGCTAGTTTAACTCAATTCAGACTAATCTCTTGTTGACTGTCTCAAATCCTGAGGGCTTTTATCTATATTAAAAATATTATTTAATTTCACATTATTTGTAAAAATAATGAAAAAGAATACTTATATATATAGAATATATTATAGAATTGAACTATACTATTTGACATTAATTATATATTTTGTTCATTTTGTTTTTATTTATGATTTTTAAATTCATAATATTAATTTATTTATATTACAATTATATGCAAATAAACAAATATTGTTTGACATTGAAAACAAAAAAATTGTAGGATTTAGTGGTTTTGGAATGCAAGTTAAGCCAATGCCAATTAACCTTCCTAAAGCACCAAGGGCTGCCTGTGAATCTATTATTGATGAAAGCACTGTACCTCAAGAAGGACCGTTCTTAGTTCACATGTCTAATTTACAGTTTGAAATTGAAGAAGATGATATTACAAGTTATTTTAAAGGACTTAAGGTAAATGTTCAAAAATATATTCTTGCATAGCAAAATTCAAAATTTAATTTTGTTTATTATAAAATTATTTTTATTATAAAATTAATTCTATCATTCCTTACAATGACTCCAACAATGATTAATTAATGATCACCTACCTTTTTTTATGAAGTTCACTGCAAATAGTTTCATTTGAATCGTTTCTGATGTGTGAATGATATAAAAAAAGAAAATATTATTAAAATAATTTTTTTGATTAAAATTTTATGTCATGCTTCCCAAAAATTGGAATATGCTCTGCACTGTGATAGATTAATCTTTCTTTTGACATAATTTTACAGTTAATAAGTGGTTAAAAAAGTCGCGAAGTAAAGTACAATGTTACTTTTTGTAGTACTAAGTACTACATGTTAATGTGTTCTCCCATTTTAATTTTAAAAATAGGTCTTGAATTATTTCTATAATATTTGTGTCTTTAAAATTTGGATAAGCTGTGCATAGAGTTGATAATCTTATTGTTGTTATCAATAAGCATTTTGCAGAAACTGTGCTATATTAATTTTTCTTTAGACACTATTTTATAGCTGATAATTGCTCATAATAGTCGCAAAGTAAAATACAATTACACAATTTTAATAATTTATTTATTTTGGATTATTGATAATAATAATATATACAAAAAAAAAAAATAAATAAATAAACAGATATACTTCTGTTGAAAGTATGATGTTATGAGGAAGATAATCTTGGACAGATTAGTAGTGTCTATTTAACATTTTTTTTTATTTAAAATACTAAATAGCATATTTTTGATAGATACTTAACAATCTATCACCTAACATTTTTTTTACTAGTATTCATCGTAATAATAAAATTAGTAAATTTGGTGGTCAGTAAATAGTAAAGTATAGACAGAAAGCTGGACATACTTCGCACTACGGGTATTATTTTTTCAGTTCCACTCACTTACCAGAGTGTGTTGAATTTTAAAGAAATTATAAATCATTTACCTTTGGTTAACTTTAATAATAGCAATTTTATTAAAAAAAAAAAAATGTTTTTGATGGGGTTTTTTCCAAATTAAACTGTCCAGGTAGTATTTTTTTATAAAACTGATCAACTTGCTTAGTTTTTGGGGTTTCATTACAAAAATCCCTTATATACCTAAGAAGTGTGTTTTCAAAAAAAAGCTCAGGTTTTCATGAACTATGATTTGAACAGTAACACGTTTATTTTGTTCAAACAACCTTTATATATATATAATTTTGTTTAGTCTTTTTCCCAATGCATGTGGTGTAGGAACTCCATGTGCATACATATGGACTATGGAGGACATATCTATCCCTTATTTTGGTATTTGTAGAATGTATTAATATCAGTGATATGACAATCTTCTGACAATGTTAATATTCTTAAAAGAAATATAAAGTTGCTTAATTAGCAATAATGAAGTGTTGCCGAGTCAGCTATAGTCTGTGCCAAGATAAGTGGCGGTTAATTGTCATGTGCTGATTTTTCGATGTTGTGCTTATTAAATGTTTTGTTGAATTTTTTTCTTAATATATTTTTTTTTTTTTTTTGTAATATTCAATTTTTATTTTTAACAACATGTTTATATTATGCTTATTATTACTATTTATTATGTGTAAATAGTATAACACAAATAAGTTAAATAACTATAATTAAATTACAATATTTTATCTTCGCTATGAAATGAGAACCATTATCTACAGACTGGGTGCGGACCATAGTATACCTATATATATATTTATACAATTATTATTGTAGATAAATTACAAATGATGAATTAAAGGCGAATGTGAACATGTGGAGTTCCTTTCACAAATGTTGTGTTTGTTGAACCAATGTTATGTACTATATAATTTCAAAATTCTGATACTTATTCAGTTATTTTTAGAATTTTCTGTTAATTTTTATTTGTTATTGCTCATTATTAATTGTTTGCTTATGATTTCTATGTTAATATTAGATTACCAATATCAAATTACCTCGTAATGATAATGGTCGTAACAAAGGATTTGGATATGTAGAATTTGAAGAGCGGAAAGATCTGATCACTGCACTTGGAATGGAAAATTTGGTATGTTTTTCAAAAATTTAATTAGCATAAGGAAAAGTAAAAATAATTATCTTCTTAAAAAGCATCAATATAATATATTATATCAAATATTTTGGTCTTCAAGAGAAATTTATTAAATTATTATGGGTTCATACTTAAGTGAAAGATAGATTAATCAATTTTTTTATAATTATTTATTTAATTTTTTTCGTGCATAAATATAGAATAAAATAGCTATCTTTTCATTAAATTAATTTGAATTATAAATATATTATTAAATAAGATCCGTGGACGTCGTGTGCGGGTTGAACTAGCTAGCGGTATGCAAGATTCTAGAAATGCTTTTCAAAGAGGAAGTCGTATGGGTATGGATTTTGGTAGCAGTAGTGATGAACCTGGTGATTGGCGATCTAATATTCGTAGCTCAAATACTGATGGAGGTATTTGTACAATTTATCTTTATTATATTATTTTATTTGCCTTTAGTATTTCAATTCAATAAATTTAACTCTTTTTGTAGGATTCCCTAGGAGAAGAGATGGCGGTGCTTTCGATAAAGACCATGAAAGTGATCGTGATAGCGGGCCTTGGAGAGGAAGTAGGCGTAATGTTGATGATGATATAAGCCGGAAACCATTTAGTCGTTTTGATGATTCTGATGGCGGAAGAAGACCTTTTGGTGATCGCCGTAATGATGACATTGATGGGGGAAGAAGACCATTTAGTGATCGTAGAGGTGATGATTCCGAAAGTGGAAGAAGACCATTTGCTGATCGCCGTCATGATGATTTTGAAAGTGGAAGAAGACCGTTTGCGGATCGCCGTGATGATATTGATGGTGGGCGAAGACCATTCGGGGAATCTAGACGTGGTTATGGTTTTAAACGAGATGACGATTTACCAGAACTTGGTAATTATTTTAAATTGATAAAAATACTTGGACAGGTTTAAAGATAACATATTCAAAATATTTAACAGTGGGTGATAGTGCTATACCACAAGAACGCCCTAAGCTCATACTGAAACCAAAGACTGTTACTGATTCTGATGCAAAAGAGACTGAAGCACCAAACTATGTTGCTCCTCCATCTATATTTGGTGGGGCCAAACCAGTTGACACAGCAGCTAAAGAAAGGGAAATTGAAGAAAAGCTTTTAGCCAAACTTGAATCAAAACCTCAACTATCTGCTGCGTCTTCAGTAACCAGTTTAAATGAGATTTCTGATCCTAAGTAAGTGGATTTATTTTATGATGAAACAGTGAAACCTCTGAATAGCGGACATTCTTGGTCATTAACATTTTGTCCGTTATTCAGAGATGTCTGTATGCAATAAATACAACTCCTTTCCCGAATAAATGTCCACTATTTAAAGGTGATCCTCTTTGGATAGGTTTCATTGTATTTGATTTATATATATATGTACATTCAGGATTTTATTTCGGTGGGGGGTACACTTAATAAAATCAAATATAGAGAGAACTTGATTTGCACCATTGATATTTTTTTCTTTTTAGGAGGGGATATTTTTTGTGGGTTTGTTATAAACCACAATAATTGTCAGTTTTATATTAAGTATGTCAAGATGAGTTCCCACGGCATCCCGTCGGGTAGTCTTGGTACACAATACATTCATGAGAATGCTCTGGCTCATCTAGGCACGATACAGCTTGTATAGGCTTGTGAATATCTTAATATTTAAAACAATTACTAAAACAAAACTTAGCTTACTGTTTCTGAGATATTTCTGGTTAATTAGACATGTGAGAATGAAGTTATGTTAAATTTTCGGCTTATAATATCAAAAACGCTATATATTTTACCAAAAAAGATGTGTATTATATTATTTTTGATAATGAGTGAAAATTTCAAGTTCCGGAGTCATAGCGAAATTAGTAAAATCAATTTCATGAAAACTTTGTTTCAGCATATTTTTGCCAATTTTACTATATTTTTTTTCTACAGGTTTTTTTTTTTTAAATATTGAGAATTTAGAAAAATAACCTCCCATTACCACCCACATGTTATTCTTGATCTATACCAATAATATGACATGAACAATAGTGAACTAATAGTTATTACATGAAATATCTTATAGTAGTAATTGTAATATTTGAAAAAAGTATCTGGTCAATTGTTATAAACTCTAGATAATATGAAGAAATATTGATGTTTATAACTATAAAGAAGCTTATAAAATTAAAAATCAAGAGCCATACATACGAAAACAAATAGTGGTTTAAAAAGTTAAATAGTATTTCTATACAAAAACGTGTATACATAAAAAAAAAAATAATAAAAATAAACATCATAGTAAAAATACTAGCTTCTTGGCTACCTCAGATCTAAAATATTCATACTTCTTTCAATTTTAATTTACCTGTGGCTGACTTTTGATAGACCAATAATAGTTCTTTATTATTTGGAATGAGCATTCAGCCAAAATTAATAGAGCAATCATAGTACCAACTAAAATTATATCTATTTAGTTGACCTCCAATTTGCCCTATATTAAAAAAAAAATAATAATAATAATTTTCTAGAATTTAGAATTTATTTAATTTAATTTCTTTAGAATTTTTATGAATTAGTCTAATGAATAGTATTTAATTTAATAATATATATTTTATTATAGGAATTCAGATGAAGTTGAATTTAAACAACCACCACCACCATCTCAGCCTAAATCCTTTGAAACATGGAGGCGAAAAAGCCCACGACGACAAAATGATGATGACCGACCACCACGACGAAGGGCTTCTCCTGATCGTAACCCTAAATATGAAGAAGCTCCTCCTCCACGAGAAAATGCTTGGGAAAAGCATTCTATCAACAAAGAAAATACTGTGTCTTCCGATGAAAATGTGTGCAATGGAACTCCACAAACGTAATTTATTTACTGACTTGATTTCATGTACTATAAAAATCACTAATTCATACTTTTTTTTTATAGAGGGGTTAATGATCAAGATAATCAACCTAGGCCTAATGTATACATTCCACCAAATCTCCGTAAAAAAGTTTTGGAGCCACAAACAGTTCCTGATATACCAACTGACACAGTCCCAGATAGAGCAGCTGACGGATCAGAAATTGTTGAAAATGTTGTTGTAGAAGCTCCTAATGATGTGAGAACAGACCCTGATGGCCAGTCTAGTGAACCTGATGTGGCAAAAGATCAATCTGTTTCTGAAGTAGCTGAATTAGATGAAGATAAAAATGATTCTGGGTTTATCGAATGTGGAAAAAATATTTCCGATAAAAGTTATTACATTTTACTGTTATAAGATAATTAATAGAATATTAGGCATTTTATTAACACTAATAAAATTTTTTTAGATAAAGCAAAAAAGAAACCTAAAATTGCCAAAAAAGTAGACATTGATATAAAAAAAAAGTAAGTTCTATATTTTCTTAAATTTGAGTTAGTTATTAATTAATTATCAATAACTAATGTTTAATTTTTCAGAGATCCTATTGTTATTAAGGAACAAAAGAAATCTGTAAGTTAAAAGCATTTCTTAAATATAATTAAATTTTTCATTGGAAATAACAGGGATAAGATAAGGCATTAATAAAATTAAATAAATAACTGTAGGTAATAAAGATATAATGATACACGAGTAATAAAATGAAAGTAGAAAATAGAATTTTTCTGTTCGTGCTAAGCAACAAAATGACATAGTTTCTAAATTTTGTTGGATTTGTGTTAACCGAGAAAAAAAAAACTACCTTAAAGTATAGGGTTTTTTTTGGGATTGAAAAATTGGTTCGCATTATCCAATTATTCATGTTAACCGAGTTCGGATTAACGAGAGAGTACAGTCGCATGCTTTTGTTACCTATCTTGTATTCCTTAAATATTTATATAATAAAAGTTAATATAATAATAATAAAAAATCAATAGTTTACACAGATAATATTTTTCTGTAGAAAAATAATATAAATTAGATTACATATAATGTAATTTTCATTGCAGAATTTAACAACATAAAAATAAATTTTTTTCTTCATATTACTACTTATGGATCTTCATAGTAAAGTACGAAGAATAAGTTCCAAGAGAGGATATTTTTATTCAAGTTACATTTTTTTTAACTTTCCTAGAAATAACTAAAAATAATTTGTTATAGAATATGTTTGTTAATCTCAACTAAAATTATATTTCATAATAATTATGATTTGATAGTACATATTTCTGTTTAGCCCAGTATGATTATTTTGGCTGTTTTGATTACAAATATAATTTGTTTTCTGCAATGAGCTATAGTTTATTCAGTTAAATTTGCCTGATTTTGCGTAGGCATATTTAGCTGCTACAACTGTTAGACCATCTTATTGTGATCTAGGTGTTCTGTGATGGGTTGACGATACTCGTGGTGGATGACAGCTCCTGTACTGTTGATAGATGGTCATAGAAACTCATTTTAAATTTCTAACATTAACACAATAACAACATCCTTTTTGCTGCACAATATACTTACCTATTTGGACAGTCTTATATATCAATGATGAATATAGCTAGTCAATATTTTACTTTTATACTAAATTGTGTCCATCATTCAAATTTCTACCACCTTTCAAATGTATGAATATATGACACAAATGTACATGCCTGTAAAAGCTGATATCTATTATGACTGATAAATAATATTCTATTAAACTGTCAAATATAATTTGGCTCCTTTTTTTTTTTTAATTGGCTCAATGCATCACGTATGCATGCCTGGTATAGATGACCTATACATACATACCTATGTTGGACACAACTAGAAGGCGATGTAACTGCATCCATTATATGTTTCTATAACATTGTAATAATGTATCACATTGTATATTCGTATGTAATCTAAGAGGACAACACTTATTATGCACTGTTGCTCTTTGCTCACATTGTGTGGTATTGCATTAGTAGCCTCAAGCTGTACAACAGACATGTGAACGTGTCATATTTTTGTTTTTGTCTGTTAGGCAAACTTATTCAGAATTGACTATAGCAATAATTTTTATATGATAACGTATAACTTGTCCAATTTATCTTGGTCTCTCTCTGACGTCTTACATTTGAATAGATTATAGAGTCATCAGTTTCCATTGCGATACCTATGTTCTATATAAGCGGCATATTATTGATAAAACAGGTTGTATATTTGCAGTACTTTTTCCAATAACATGACTTTCATTGATCCCGGAATATTTAAAATCTTGTAGGTTTCTTGGGACCAACATGTACTTGTACCCTCTACAGCCCCTTTTATATTATATGTTGGTGGGATTTAAGTATTTTGATAGCAAGTACTAATAATTATGTCTTCAAAATAAAAAGTAATGAAATATAATTTTTTTTCTTTCTATTTTTAGATTAGCAATAAATTTGCTGCACTTCTTGATGATGGTTCCAACGATTAGAAAATTATTTTTGTATTTTATTTATATTATTTTTCATTGAATTGTTATATTTAAGGATATACTAGAGCGCTTATAAGACTCTAAACCGCCAACTTATTCTTTCTTTATAATCTTGTTTTATTTTATTTTTAATATTAATGTCTGCTAGAAATGTTGTAAGTATATTTTATGTAATCGTGTTACTCTATGTGAGTCATGATGGCATACCGTCTGTTGTTACTCTGCATTCATTTAAATTTATTATTAATATAAATTGAGATATTCATTTTGATTATTTATTCAATGTAATTTTTCTAAATATTGGCTTGCACAATTACTATGCCATTATTCATTTTTTTTATTTTATTTTCATTTTAAATCTAATCATAAGACTGCTTATAAATAAATAAGTGTTTTATTAATTAAAATAAAATGCATGTGTGATGATAATAACAGATGCATATTTTTTATAATTACAAGACTTTGACCTCTTACAAGTCACTGCCAAGTTCTGTTTTTTTAGTATCTTAATTTTTATTGATTTTTAAATTTGTGTTTGCTATTTGTATCAACAGACGGTGAGACAATTATTGAATTTTATCAAAATAAGTTTTTAACATACATTGTGTATTTTTATGTGTAAAAAAACTTAATTTTTTTTTATATCAGTGTCAGAAATGTTACATTTAATTTGTATATAATGAATCATTGAATATAAATTGTATGATGTTCTTAATGATTTTTTGTTTAAATTTGAGTTGGTAAATATTAATAATGGTTTCAACTCAAAATATATATTATCCTTCATATTATGGTAAACAATAATATGTTGTATGATAAATCATATTTATAACTAATTAGTTTTAGTAAATATTTACAATATAAAGTTTATTGTATTAAATATTTGTATATGTAATTCCGTACTTGCAGTTTTAACTTTAATACTTAGTTTAAATGATAATTATTGTATATTTATAAAAATGTTCATTGGTTATTACATAAACCCATTATTTTTGATTTGTTAAAACCATGTATATTACCAAAATACAATTGTTTAGTTAAATGTTTTTGCAAACAATATATTTAAAAAATTATATCAATTTCAACATTTTGATATATACTATGATAATTGGACAATACAATAATTGATACTGCCTTAGCGATCTTCTGTATTTAATTTTTGTTTGTATTTTTATATATATAATATATTTACAAATACAAATAAAAATAAAATACAGAGGATCGCTGTCTTAGTGATCTTAAATATATATATATGTGTGTGTGTGTATATATTTTTATTTAAATATATAAATACAAATACGAATAAAAATAAAATGCAGAAGATCACTGCCTTAGTGAACTTCTGTACTTTATTTTTATTTGTATTTGTATTTTTTTTATATATGTGTGTATATATATATATATATATAGTAGGACATCCATGTGATATATTATTTATCTTTTTTTTTTACATATATACATATTAGAAAAAATTTTGTTTTTGTCTAAAGATTCATAATGTTTAAATCTTGAGTATTTATGGAAATCCAATTTGATATTTTTGGTTGTGCAATATAATTATTTAATCTTGCATGAAATAGATATCATAGTTATTTTTTTTATTTTCACTTTATGCTTACACAAATTTTATTTATTAATTACAATAGATATATGGATGTCATTTAGTTAAGTATTCATCAATTGGCAAGGTGAAATTAATAAAATACCTATAACATGATTTAACTGTTAATTCACGCAGATAATTAATTATGTATTTTATCAGTAATTATTTATCCAATGACATTATGTGGTAATAGGTATTTATATATTTTTTTTAACTTACAATATTTGTATGGATTTTAGTGTTAGTTTGTTAATTTATAAACAATGTGTGTTGAATATATATATTATTTCTGCCTTCATCGTTCGTTTTTATTGAAAACTCGTCATCTATTACTTCTGGATTTTTTCATTTTAATTTATTTTTGTTTTATGCCAATAAGAAGGTATCTTTGTAAGTCATATTTGGATGATTAAGTATTAGGTTGCTATTAAGAAAATTCAAATCGCAACATTTTTTTTATTAAATAGCAGGGTTACAATTATATGTTAATTTAGTACATAGAATAGAATACACATGCACAAAATTAAACAAACTGATAGTGGACATTATCAGGGTTGTTACGCCACTGGGAAACCTTGAAAAGTCAGGGAATTTAATTAAGGTATGAAAAACAGGGAATTTTTCAATATTGTCTGGAAAATTATTTATAGTAAAGGTATACCATATGTAGGTCTTTTAAAGTTTACTTATACTGTGAACATAATTCATTTAGTTTTACATTTTTCTAATCTATAAAAAAAAAATATCTATATATTTTATTTTACTCCTTCAAAATATTCCTCATACTATTGTCTGTCTAAATTAAAATTTTCATTAAGTTCGAACTAAAAAAAAAAAAAAAAAAAATGATAAATACAGTGTCTTTTTTGTCAAATTTTGTGTAGTTTTTCCCAAATTTTGAGAATTTTGAAAAATGACCTCTTCTTAAAAGTACCATTTTGTGGTCTCTGTAGTTGCGGTTTGGAATTTTGGGACATGTATTTCCATGTGAAAAAATGTTTATAGAAAACAAAATGACATTATTTGTAAATCACTAGTTTCTTCGCTCCACGCAGAATCTAAAAAATACTTGTATGGTTTATGAATTATGGGTGTATAACACTGGAAATTTTTTTGTAAAAAGCTTAGAAAACTTGGAAAAGTCAAGGGATTTGAAAAATTTAATTGCGTAACAACCCTGATTATCTTAAAATGAAGTTTGCCCATTTATTTGAATTCCTCAAAATTTAAATTTTGTTTTGGTGGTCCTTCATTATGACAACATATTATGTTATAGAATTACTTATCATACTCATATTAGAAATGTGCTATTACTGGAATTTTCATGAAATTGATTAATGTTTTAAACATAACTTCAATTTTTGTATTTGAAAAATATCCAAATTTTTTTTTAAATTTTCAAATTTTTCTTTTATTATTGTCTATCTATGTTTAAATTTTCACTAAGTTTGGATTTAAAAATGATAGTTTCCAAGTTTTTTTTTATCAAATTTTGGGTAGTTTTTCAAAAAATTGAATAATTGAGAAATTCAATAAATAACCTCTCTAAAGTACCCAACTAGAGGCAAATAGTTTCAAAAAGTTACCGATCGAGACTTGGACAAGTATTTCTGTCAGAAAAAAAAAAAAAAATACTAGCTTTTTCACTTTGTTCAGAATCTAAAAGCATTATTATACATTTTGATTTATATAAAAAAAAACTACTGTATCTTACCCGAAAATAGCTAGATGAAAAAAAACTGATGCATTTTATGTTTTATTTAGTGTCACGGCTCCCTTCTGACGTTTCTAGCTACACCACTGATGAATATTATTTTATAGTTATAATAGTATATGATGAAATGTGAAAAAAATGGTTCAAAGATACAGAACTGACTAAGTAATGAAACTGATAAATCATTGGCATTTTCACCATATAACCTGTTATTATTATAAAGACAAAAGCTGAAATCACCAAGACTATTATTGATTCGAGTGAATTTGTAAATAAAGTTGTTAAATGGAATGTAAGAAAACAATTTTAGATTTCGAACGGTAGCGAAGAAGCTTATAACTTTACAATGTTTTTTTCTCTTTTTGGAACCATTTTACTTAAAAATAATATGTCACCCTTTCTTGTCTATACTCTTTTTCTTTGTTCTTAGTACTTAAGTTGATTATAGAGGGATAAAAAACAAGCTGGGTAAAAAATAAATTTTGTTCTAAAATAATAATAAATTCTATAATTTTTGAGAAAAATTTTCTTGTATAAACTGAAGCTTCACTCAGAATCGTTTTGTTAAAGAAATTAATTATTATTTCTTTAAAATTTAAACAATATTAAATTCTTGCCTACTATTATAATAATTAAATATACTTAAGTTGGTACTTACAAAATATTACAGTCAAAAATATCTTTTAAAACTATCTACATATTGTTTATTATGTTAAGACAGTAGATACCAACCAAATTATACCCGAGTGTATAACCCTCCCATTTGAATAGGGGTGGCAGTCCTTACTCTTGTAAGTTAGGTTAAGTTGTACTCAAATAAACACATAACACAGTTTCAAAAATGTTAATAATGTTAACAAATATTGTAATAAATTGTAAATTATAAAAAAAAAAATAATAAACATTATTATTAAAAATTATTGAATAAACAATAAAAATATTTACAATTAATTTTCAGTCAATATATAATACTGACAATACACTTAGTATTATATTATACACACGTTACCTATTCGATGTTATAATACATTTAAATTGACACACTAATGATTGATAATATACAAAATCTGGAGAGTGGTTTTTAATCAAAATGGATGACGAAGGAAAGCCAATTGTATGATGCAAAACAGAATAATCTGGTAGCACAAATTGGTGACAATGTATACAACGTCCAATTACATTAAAATAATGCCATAATGTTCGAGGCATATCTTGCCTTTTAAATTTTATACGATTTTCAACCAGTGAAGAAAACGATAAATGGCTTAAACTTTTTACAATTGGTTTTTCTGCTAGGCTTGTAGTATATTCGTTAAGTAATTCCATATATGAAAATATGTGGTCATGATTCATTGTAGTAGATTCATCATATTTCATAAATTTGTTATTTGAAATATCAAGATGAGTAAAAGTCCTACTGTATAAACTATCAGGAAAGTAACTTATAGTATTGTTAGTAATAAATAAGCTCTGCAGCTTCTTAAGTTCGCCGATATACGGAGGTAGGTACATCTGAAAATAAAAACAAAATATAAATTTCTGATTATGTTTTCAGAATGAATTATTAATTAACTTAATAACTTTATTTTGTATGCAAAAGTATATTTAACTTTAGATTTTTTTCCTGTTCTTAGTTGTGAGATATAAAACTGGCTGAGTAAAAATACATTTTATGTTTATGATAATCAACTTAACAATTTATAAATAAAATAATTGTCTCATGCAAACTGAAGTTCCACTCAGAAACATTTTATTGAAGAAATGATTTATCCCTTCTTTAAAATTTAATACATCCACCAAGTCCCACCCGAGGAGCAATGCATATGCAGCTTTTTCTTAATAAAAGTTATGATGAGATGTGCAATGTTGAAAGAATGATTTACAAATATTAATCAATGTCTAAACAATATGGTGAACATATTATTCTATGTATATGTAAAGATTATAATACTAAATACCTTGTGACTGGTATCTAATTATCAAAATGAAAGGATCTACTTTACATGTAAAAGATTTCAGATTTTTAATAGATATTTTATCAAAAAGTTCTGGGTAAGGAGTATAGTATAGTAAGGGTAAGGTAACCTTATGGGGTTTGTGCAAGATTGGACTAGGACATTGAATTACAGGACCTGGTAGACTGTAAAGATATTTAGGTAGGGTATATTAAAATGGAATGAGACTCTAAAATAAGTAATTGTTTATTTTGTTTATAATTTTCATTCATGGACCTAATAAGGGAACGTTCACATAATTATCATCATAGAAATATCAGTTAAGTACATCGAGTGCCATGCGTAAATAGGTAAATTATTCAATCTGTTTATATTTAACTATGATTATCAATTTGGATGTACGATACTCCAGAAGTATTTAAACTTGTTGCATCGATTTATAAGACAGTTTTTAAATTATTACAGTAATATTTTAATATAGGTACAATTAATAATAATTACCAGCTTGTTGTTGCAAATGGATAAAGTCTGCAATTTTTTGAGATATAATATCTCAAAAGGTAATATTTGCATTTGGACGGAATCCATTTTTAAAGTTGTCAACGTGTCATCAATCGTGTTCACACACATCCAGTTCCACAGGGTGTCTCGATCGTATTGTGACGCGCCCAATTTGCTGCCGGACAGGCTGAGGTACGTGAGCGGTAAGTGACCAATCTGTTCGGGCAAGTTAGGCAGCTCGCAGTTTTCCAGGACAAGTTTGTTCAAGTTTCTCATGTTCAATACTCGTCGGTCGAAACGGTCGACGGCCACGAACTCTGTGCACGCGGGACTGAAACGATTCATCGTCGCAGCATCTTTTTTGGCCGGCACGGTTTTCGGCATCTGCCTGGCTCCAATGACCACGTTTTTACCACTGACGATGTCCTGCAGCTGACGCAGGAACAAGTTGAGCATGTTGACGTCGTCGGCCTTCAACAGTACCAGGTGCCTGGGCTGTTTGAACCGCAAACTGAGCTTTCCCTCGGCGGCAAACTTGCTGTGCACCCGATCCAGGTCGGCCACGCGGTAGTTGATACAGTTCGGGTACATGGAGTTCTTCACGCACACGTAGTAATCGTTGCCCATTTTCTTGCTCAACAGGCACGATCTGAGAGGACGCCCTTTGCGGTGGCCCGACGACTCCGCGTTCAAGTCTTGTATGTCGATTAGCCCGTGGATCAGCATGACGACGGTATATAATGGTTTCCACACACGATTTACCGAATGAGAGCACAAAGCACAAAGCACCCCGTTGGTGGTGTTGTTCAATTTTTTTTTTTCTTTGTCTCGTTTTTATCGTCGTTGCAGTCTGGATTTGTTGTAGTACGCCACACCGCAGCAACGGTCAGAAGATAATATTATTGTGTATCGTCGTTATTTTTTTTTTTTTATAATACTATTATCACAACAATAATAAATAACAATTAATTAGAATTCGAAACAACGAACAAAAAGTGAGTCGGGGATACACTCACCAGCTGAATGTACGGGTTAACTTGACAATTATCAAACAAACTACTGCGGCAAATAAGTGATTATCAGCAGCTGCACTAAACTGAGCTGCTGTTAAATACCACACTTCGACCATATACCGAAACCAAGTTTATACGGTTGAAGATACCACGGACTACTTATACTTATATAAAGTAAACCATGGCGAAATTTATTTTGTTATGAAATAAATTTAAAATAAAATATGAAATAAAAAATGATTGCTACCTAATGATAATACGTGAAGTAATCTTCATTTCTGTCATAAATTATTCCTAGGCGGAAATATTATCACAGTATATTATCAATATCCCGATATTATCACGGTTAAGTGTTAGGTTAGGTTAAAAAACGAGAAATTTCCGAAATGCTGTACTTACCTAAAAATATTGGTCAAATGCTTTTGAAAATTTCACGAGGTATGCGCGTGACTATTTTTGGTAGTCGGTAAAAGTTTCAAATCTCTCTATCTCTTATTTTGAAAGTTATTACTAAATATCTGAAATTGATTTCATGATAAGAATTATTTCGACAATTTCAGAATATATTTGTCAGTACTTTTTCCCCGATTTTTCTTCAATCAAAATCTTATTTTCTTTACTTTCAATCATTTGTCCGTAAAAAATTGTAATATACCAAAATTACTCACAATGTAATAAAATTCTCCATCTATGTACCAAGTAGTTCATAAAGATCGGTTGAACCAATTATTTCTTATGTAAAACTAATGATTTCTATCAAACTATCAACTTTAAACAATTATAAGAAAACAAAAACTTGAATAACGATTTTCGAGATTTTTTTCACTTCCGTTATAAATACATATAAATATGTTTGTGTTAAATTTTCAGCTTTTAATATCCAAACATTAAAATTTTATGAATTAAAAACTAACAAAAAACGAGAAATTTCCGAAATTTTCAAAATGCTGTACTGACCTCAAAATTGGTTAAATGTTTATCAAAATTTTATGAGATATACGCGTGATTATTTTTAGTAGTTGGTGAAAGTTTCAACTTTCTAGCTTCATTATTTTGGAAGTTATGTTGAAAATATTAAATCGAATTTTTAAAAATTCGGGTTATGCAGTTTTTTACCGTTTTTTTGTCAATTTTTGGGTAATCTAGGCACGCGTTTAGAAAAAGCATTGAGAATTTGGAAAAATGACCTCCTTAAAGTACCAACTAGACAACATTTTCGATCTATAAAGTTACTGATCGAAACTTTTGGACCAGTATTTCTACCCGAACTCGTGATTACATACATACAGAAAAAAAACACAGGTTTGTAAAACCAATTTGTAAAATCAAAAAATAAAATAAACATCATTGTATTATTATAAGCTTCTTCGCTCCGTTCAGAATCTAAAATATATTTTTAAGATTATTTTTAACATTACAACAAAATAACTTTATTTTATATTTTTAGTAAAAATCACGTATATTACTTGTATATTTAAATAATTCGTTTTTACGCCTGAGAAAACAGCCAAAAGGACTTTTCATATTTATAGATGACATTCCCGATTTATAGAAGGCCAACTAGACTATATTTTCAGGGCCGGATTCAGGATTGTGGGGATCCCAGGGCACTCTATTAACAACAGTATAAGAAAGAAATTTTAATATTTGCTTACCTGACAAACTTTCTATTTCTAACATACTTAAAATTTGAATTTCCTGTTATACACTATTATAGATGAAAAAATACAAATAGGAACAAACAAACAAAAAAATATATATATTTTTATTAGATACTGGACAGTTTTATTAGTAGATAAAACTTCTTTTATCAATAAATGTTCAAAAGTAGTAAGTATAATATTACTTAATTAACCGCACGGCACTTACGGAATATTAAAATGTATTTTAGGTCTTTGATAAATAATAAGTGAAATTATTTTCCAAAAAAAAAAGGGTATTTTAAAAACTTGCAACGAAATTTACTGCTTAATAGTGAATGCACTTATTTTGTGGGGACTTCACATAAGTTTAATTTTGCCCTAAATCCGGTCCTGTATATTATTATAGTCCATCCATTGTCTCTATTTATCCAAAAATAGTAGTGCATACTTTTTTAATGCCCACACGTGAAAATAAATTACATTCGTTTTAAAACCGATTTAGCTATTACTTGTTTCGCTGAAAGTTAAAAACGTACGGATTTTTTATATTTCGAAAGTGGGTGACTCAATATGTGTGTGTTCAAAATACGATTATAACTTCCAGGTTATATCACTGCTTAGATTATTTCAAATAATATTGGTACGAATTATTATCGAAGTGACAATGAATATTTATTTTATTTCATATTTACAACGATGCCATTAATTAATAAATTAATTTTTTTAAATTATCAATAAATTTCTATTAGCTGTTTATTTATTTGTAAAATTTATCCATACTGACCATACAATACTTACAGTATTAAATTATAATATAATAATATGTCCGTAGAAATTATATACATGTGACGTGTCAAAAACGTGATAATAATAATAATTCAACGATTAAATACCGAACGTGATTTAAAACTACATTACTTTCCAAGTTTAAATTACGTATAGAACCATTTTTGGAAAATTATTATATTACGTAAACGTCGTTACAATTTGCTGGGGGTTTGGTCGCAATAAGTTTGACAGCGGCGGAGACGACAAAATAAAAACGAATAATATGAAAAAAAAAAAAAGAAGTTACTGTGAGAACTCTTTCCGGAGAATGTGTTGGCAATTTTATAAATACTGCGTCCCAACTAATAATATATTCTGCAAGTGTTCAATAGTGTCGTCCCGTTTTTTCCCCCTTATCATTGCTGTTTTTTTTTTTATCCGTGGCCGAAACTTTTCCCCCTTTCTTTTCATGCAGACTTCAGTTTTCCAACTTCAATAATATATACTCGTCTTGTGGAGGGGAAAAAGGTTTCTGGCCAAAACCCCGAAGAAGTAAAAAAAAAAAAAAACTTTGCTTGTCATCAAAAGATTGTGATGAAAATATTTTAACCCCAATTAACTCGATTGTGTCTCACGTGACTTATAAATACTTTAAACATATTGTTTTTTTTGAATATGAAGTCTTTTGTTTTTTATTTTTTTGCATTTATTTTGTATTGTGTTTATTTTAACTGTCTAAAGTTACGTATAAATAATGATGTTAATTTTGACATGATTTACATTTGCTATTTTCAGTATTAAACTCATCAATAAACATGTAATTGAATGTTTATAATAAAGAGCATAAATTAAAATTTTTTAGAAACTTTTTCATATGTACAGAATAATTATAGAAGAATACTCATTATTAATAAGTAAACAGAATGTTCTATATTAATTATTATTATTAATATTAGTTACCGGTCGCTCGGGTTAATTCATTTTACAACACATACATAAATATGAATCCCGGGGACTATAGTTTGGCCATCTCTGATGTATATTGTAATCTGTTTTGTAAAATATCTATTTGTTGATTAATTTTATATTTTAAAAGTTCACATTATCCTGTGATTTTATTTTATAATCAAATGAAAAAATGCATTAAATATATTTTTATTTTCGTATTAAGTATTTTTTTTATTAGTTTCAATTGTTAAAAAAAAAAAATGAATATTTATGATTTTAGTACAGAAGGATTTGCAAATATCGAACACGTCTAGTGCTAATAACTCTGTTTTGTCAAATCAAATTATTAGTAAGTGCTAATTAGTATTTAAATAATTTAAAGTTGTGTTACATAATTTCTATTCAAATATTTTAAATAGTTTATCAGTTATAGAATATCAGTTGAAGCTGAACATTAACTATTAAAATATAAAACAACGCATTTCATAGGTATACCTAACTAATTATAAATATAATAAATACGTTTATCTAATGAATAATAATGATGAAAAAGTAATAAAATCGGTTACAGCTCCGCCACGCGATTACCGCGGCCTTGGTAGGTCATTCGAGTTAAAATGTTTTGGATTTGAATAGCTGTATTAAATATTTATGTTTTTAACTGACTTTTATGAAATAATTGATTTGGGATTGAAGCGAAAGGAGGTGCTAGAAATGAGAAAATAATAATTATAAAGGTGAATCTTTATATATATATTTTTTTTTTTTTTTGGAATAATATTTGGTTGGGTAGGTATATATATATACGAGTATATATATAATAAGCATTGAGTGCTAATTGAAAAGGGTGTGGATTGCGTAGGGGAATTATTTTACTTATTTTCACGATGGTCATGATGTTGATTGAAGTCGACAGTTATTAGTTGTACATGTAGTTGATGTTTGTCCTTAGTGGTAGGGTCGCCGCCGGCCACGTACTTCGGCTTAAGCTACATCCTAACTGACCTAACTGAATCCGGGCAACGCGGTGCGGATGTTGCGTAAAAATTGGTGTGGAGAATCGCCGGCAATAATTAAAAATCAAATTGATTTTTGATTTTTTTTTGTAGCGGACGGCGGGAAATACATTTTAATAAAGGTTCCAATTTAGGTTTCCATTCAAAGTTTCATACAGTATTAGTTAGATCATAGCCATGGCTATTTTAAACTCATACGTTCAAAAACGACGAATATTATGGGACAAATATTTTGCAATGAATTTAAAGACAGGATTAAAGTCGACAGAGAGTGGTCGCTATAGTGAAAGAGTTTTTTTTTTTTTTTTTTTTTTTTAATAATAATAATTTTTATTATACTGAATAAAATTCCAATTTCAAATTTACATAACAGTGTGGTACAGGCAATCTATATATATAACGATATGAA
>JAIPRM010002986.1:12250-27926 GCA_025469315.1 Stegophylla sp. TES_Ste_2020 | reverse complement strand
AAAATTGAAAATTTATTTTTACCATAACTTCTACAATAATGGAGCTAGAAACTTGAAACTTTCACCAAGTACTAAAAACGGTGAAAAAAAAATTTTCTAACAATATCAAAATGATTTGGTCAATTTTAAGTTAAGTACGATTTTAAGTTTATTAGTTGTTTCTTAACGGCGATAACTACCAACTGAAACTAGTTTTAACCTATCGCTCTGAAAAGGAATATTTTTTCTGAAAATGTCATTCTTCAAGTTTTTCTTTTCGATCAATAGTTTAAAAGATTTAAACATTTAAATTATACATTGAAACAACAAATAATTGATGATAAATCTTTTTGTAAGTAACCCCTGCTTCTTCACTCCACTACAAACTTTGTATGTTTGTATATCTCTTAAACTATTGATCAAAAAATAAATATCAACATTTTCAAGAAAAAATATTCTCTTTCATAGCGTTAAGTTAAAAGTAGTGGTTCTCGTAGTACTGATATTGTTTTATACTGTATACAAAAAAGTTTCAAACAAATTGATAAATGATTCGATGATGCAAAGGCAAAACATCGTAAACGACATTTGTTCTTTTTCGTATAGAGGGCAAAATTCTGCATCCGTACATCTAGCTCTGGTATTTCTATGATAATTTGTGATGTATGTTATCACTTTGAAATTTTGTCATAAACGACATTAATTAGCAGGTAAGGCTAAAATAGTATGCATAAACGCCTTTTGGTGTCATAAACGACTTTACTAAATTTTTGATAAACGTAAACGCGATAAATAAACAAAATAAATGTGTCGCTTAGTACAGATTTGGCATTAACTTCAGACGAAATTTTACCAGTGTTAAATGTCACCGAATACAGGGAAACGACAACTTCAACGGTAATTCACGTCGTAAACGCCTACTTCAAATATAATGAATCATAATATGTATATTGATAATATTACAGTTTTTAACTTTTGGTGAATTCTATTTTATAAAAAAAAAGTTGTTTCAAACATATTCGTCCCTTATAGTCGTAAATTGAATATTAATTACTCTTGAATATTCATTGCTCTTCCTGAAAAATTTCAAATTTTTAGAAAATGTCGTTTCCTTCTTTTTGGCTTTCCTCCATCAATATAATATTATGTTATGGGCATGACGCACGTAGTCGGACACCCTGTATCATGTCTCAATGCCAAACGACGGCTCTCGTATCACATTATGTATATTATAAGTCAATAAAGTCATAACCGATAACAGTTCATTGGAGTGTATATTTTGATAAATTCAGAAAATCAAATGCTTGCCCATGGACGCATAAAAGCATAACGTTAATTTGCTGTGTTTTACCTTTCAAATGGTTTTTGTCAAGTACTGTCTTAGTAACTTTATGTAAAACATTGTGATGAATTTTGTTTGTTTCATTATAATAATTGTATTGGTTATTTTTCAACTGATGCAACCGGTAGTAACGAGTACGTTCTACTACTTTGCGTATGGAAGTAATATGCTAACACAACGAATGCACATGAATAATCCTTCTGCTGTGAGAGTCGGAACCGGTAAATTAAATGTACGTACTATTACATACCATTTTTATTTAAAACGATCGAACATTTTTCATGTGCTAACCAAGTACGTGCACCGACCGAGATTTCATGTGCTATCTAAAGTATTTTTTGGTCTCTTCATTCATCAATAAATTATCTAAAATTTCTTATTATTGTTATTAAATTATTGATATTGTTATTGATTTTCGGTATTTCATCAATAAATTAACTATTACTTTTATGAAAATTTAAAAATCAATAGTAACTTCACTTAACAACAATTATAAACATTTTATAATAGTAATTAATTTAAGGTTCAACATGTTAAATACATTTTAAATTAAATTAAATTTATACAATTTTAAATTCTGAACGAAGTGAAGAAACTAGTGTTTTTACATTGATGTTTATTTTTTTTTTATTTTTTACTGTGAACACTATTTCGTATGGAAATACTTGTCCAAAAGTCTTAATCAGCTACTCTTTGAAACTGGATATGCCTCTAGATGGTATTGTAAAGAGGTCATTTTTCAAAATTCTCAATAGTTGTCTCAAAATTTAGAAAAAACTACACAAAATTTGCCAAAAAAGACTCGGAAACAATCATTTTTTGATCCAAACTTTATGAAAATTTTATCATAGATAGACAATAATAAGAGAAATATTTTACCACAAGAAAATGTTGAAAATATGAAAAAAAATTGACATTTTTTTCTAATAAATTTTTTCCTTTTCTTCTTTTATTATATAAAACACAGTAAAGTAAATTTAAGTACCTAATATAAAGTAAAGTAAATTTAAGTATTTAAAGTAGTAAAGCAAAGTAAAGTAAAGCAAAGATAAGTAAAGTATAAACAAGAAAGCCAGTCATACTTCGCACCACGAGTTTTCTTCGTTCTTCGGGTCAGATACCCTTAATGGGTCAGTGGGTGTGTTGAAAATGACGACTATTATTGTTCTTTATATAATTAACTTCTTTCGTTTAGAATCGTATTATTGATGAAATGATTTATCGTTTCTTTAAAATTTTACACACCCACAAAGAGTATCTGACCCGAAGAGCGAAGAATATCCGTGGTACAAAGCATGTCTGGCTTTCTTGTCTACACTTTGCTTTAATTTACGTTGCTACACTTTACTTTACTCGACTTATTTTGCTTTACACTTTATTTTACTTTTTTAAACATTAACCGTTATAAATTATTATTGATACATTTTCGCCACCATAGAAATGATGTAAATATTATACTTTATAAATCTTATGCAGGATAAAGGGTAATGGTGAAACTTTCGAGAAAAATTTAGTCGCCAACCAGATATATGGCTTTGCAGGGAACGCCTACGACGACAATAACGATTTCTTTTGCTACAGGGGTACCGTTTAGATTTTAATACGTTCAATACCTACTGGGATGGATGTCCTTCGACAGTAGTGCCAGACGATGAAAACCATGTCTGGGGAGCCATCTGGAAAATAGACAATGACGGAATTGCGAGTCTAGATCGACAGGAACAGGTGTCGCAAAAAATGTACCTACCGTTTCATCCAGTAGTCGTAACACTCGACGGCGACAATGTGACGTGTCTCTGTTACAAACAAACTGACCAACCCGCAAAACAATCACCACTGCCGCCCGAGAGGAGACCGTCAACTGCGTACCTTAGGACAATACTGCTCGGGGCGATTGAGAGCAGTTTGCCATCAAGGTATTTGTCGTTTCTCGCCGAAATACCAGACAACGGCAGAAACGGTCCATCGATGCCGTGGTTAAAAAATGCCACTGATGATGAAACGACAACCACTTCAGAAATGTAAAAAGATTCTTATAACACAAAGTTATAAAACAGTGGATACTCAAATTTAAATTTTACTATAATATGATGTAACTACCTCTACCCTCTATATTCATTATTCATCAGAAATTTCAAAATTGTTAATAACGTGTTCACGAGGAGAACTCGCGATCTTGTGCACCGGTATACTTTTTTTTAAAAAGAAGGGCAAAGAACTTTTGAAAAAATTAATAGACTTTTTTGCAGAAGCCAATTATTTTACACTTAAACCAATTAGATGTGAATTGTTAAATGATTAATTTAACATAATTTTTTTTGGTTTCCATACAAAATCAAATGAACATACCTACACTAAATACTATTTACTAATTACTACAGGAAAAAAATCCGGACATAATTCATATATGGGTATTATTGGTTCTTTAGGTGTGGTATTCTTGGTAGTTGTGTTGAATTTAAAAGAAACAATAAATAATTTAGTCAATTGATTGATCAATTTGGCCGTATTATGAAATTCGAAGCTCATATAAGTTAGAATTGAAATTTGTCTTATTTGATTTGAACAAAAAAGTAAATAAAAATTGACCTAAATAGTAAAAACAATAAATCGACTATGTAATAAACGATTACATAAAATCTAGTTTGCATACATAAAGTTTACTTAAATTTGGATTAATATAGTGATATATTGGATTAATATAATGAATATCACCTACCTAATGTTATTATTAAATTATTGTGTAAATTAAAATTCTAAATGTTGACGGTTTAACAAAGCGATATTATTTACAACGAGATAAAAATCATATTATTGGTCCAGAATTTAAAAAAATAATATTTTCTAAGGGAGGGCAAGTTCTCCTTCTTGTCCTCCCCAAAGGGCACCCATGCTTGCGATGGAAAACTGATTAAAATAATTGTACTCTAATCTCATAATTACCCATTATTTTATACTTTTTTGTTCGAATACGTAAGAAGAAACCTTAAGATGACGTCACACCCGATGCGCTGTCTTCATCGCATCAGCAAATAACATCGAAAATATGCATTCAGTAGGATAAAATGTTGTATAGTTTAATATTAGAAGAAATTATTTTATTATAAAACTTATAGATGAGAACATTATATGTGTTTTAGCACTTAGGGTTTTTACAATATTCAAATTTTCAAGTGAGTTTTGAATCCGTAAAATAAAAGTAATATAACCATTTTAAAATGCTCATAATTCATTTAAAGATTATACCATAAAAAAGACTTACCGACACGTTTAATGTTCTAACCCAGTGTTGAGATTAGATAACTAATAATTTATCTAGATAAAGATAAATATGAATGTAACTATACTTTATCTTAATAAAGATATACCCGACGTGCGAAGAACAACCCGACGAGCTAAGTACACACTTTTTTCTCATTAAATTAAATTTTATTTAAAGTAAAGTAAAATATAGACAAGAAAGCCGGACATACTTCGCACCACAGATATTCTTCACTCTTCGGGTCAGATACTCTTGGTGAGTGTGTTGAAAATGACGACTATTATTGTTCTTCATATTATTAACTTCTTTCGTTCAGAATCGTCTTATTGAAGAAATTTAATGATTTATCGTTTCTTTAAAATTATACACACCCTTCAAGAATATATGATCCAAGAAGCGAAGAATATGCGTAATGCGAAGTATGTCCGACTTTCTTGTCTATATTTTACTTTACTTTATTATTTTAATTTCTTAAAACTTGTAATGACGTAGAAATAAAAAAAAATTACGTTAACAAGCAAAAAAATGCATTTATAACCAAAAACAACTTAAAATGCAAAATTTAATTTACATAATATTCTGAATCAAGGTGGCATGAAATGAATTTTTATATTGGAGAGCATTGCATTGGATCAAAGGAAAAAAATGCATTGCATTTGTCATTTGTCATCAACGATTCATGTTGAGTACACAGATAAATTGTTTTGTATATCATCAGCTGTGGTTGAGGATAAAAAAAAGCCAGAATCTACCTATCATCCATGATCAGTAAAATAACAATATTTTCAATCCATGGCAAGATGAATATTTTTATGTCATGGAAAAAAAAATCATCTCAGTTTCTTATCATTTTTGAGAACTAACAATTTAGGAGTATCTCCTTATCATATATCATAACCATTTATTCATTATCTATTGGTGGGATGACTGGGTAATAATATAATATTATAAAACTCGTAATCCGTAAATCCACAGAATAATAATTAATTCAAACCAAGTACTTACCTGTAAATTAGACTCTAATGTAGGTTAAGTCCATCTAATTCAAAACAGTTGTACAGGAAAGCACTGGGTATTATAATGTTATAGGTACTCGGCATTGTGAAAGTGTATTATAATTATTTTGGTTTGTTGTAATTTCGTTATTATTACTTTTTTTTTTAAATTTACAAGTAATTATGAGTAAGTTCTTGTACTTTGCGTATGGAAGTAACTTGCTCGCAGAACGAATTCACATCAATAACCATTCTGCCGTGAGAATTGGAATCGGTAAATTAAATGTATGCAATAACTAAAATAATATAATAACTTGGATATTATGTGATAACGATTTTCCCAAAGGAGTACCGTTTAGATTTTAATATATTTTCCCATTACTGGAACGGAAGTCCTTCGACGGTAGTGCCGGACGTTGAGAACCATGTCTGGGGAGTTATTTGGGAAATGGACATTGAAGACATGGCGAGTCTAGATCAACAGGAGAGTGTGCAGGACAACATTTACACGCCGTTTCAACCAGATATCGAAACGCCTGACGGTATGAAGATGTCGTGTCGTTGTTACAAACTAGTCGATCAGCCCATAAAGGCACGTCTGTTGCCGCCCGAAAGAAGACCGTCAATAGCGTATTTGAAGACTATATTGTTAGGAGCTCGTGAAAGTAATTTACCATCAGAATACCTAACGTTTCTGAACGAAATACCAGATAACGGCAAAAATGGTCCGTCAATGCCGTGGTTATGATGCAAAAGGAAATATTTTTTAAGTTCAATTGAATTGCTACCAATCATGTTAATTAAAACAAATGAAAATTTTAACTTAAAATTGTATTGTATGAACAATGAGTAGTTATTTAAAATATTGAAAATATAAATACATCTGCTACTTGCTTGTGTACTGTTGAACATTAATAAAAATCATATTGTACACCTTCAATGGCGATTTGGACATAGGATTTTGCCAGAGGAGGGGCAGGAGAGCAAATAGTAAAATAAATAGTTTCCTATGTTGTTTGGTATTTAAAAAAAGGTAAAATTATCATTTTTACTTTGTAGTAAAATGTCAGGGAATCAAGATACACCACTGAGTGAATTTGTATTATATATAGTTGTAAACTAAAAAGTATCACTGTTGCATTGTAAAAACAAAAAACTAGTTCCTAAAAACTTAAAAACACAGCACTATGAGTCAAGAGAAGACCCTAAAAGTTCTAAGGCAGGGGTTCCCAACCTTTATATCCCTGAATACCACTAGACACTTGTGTAACCGATATGCGTACTACCTTAATTCTAAAACTAAATTAGGAAAATGAAATTCTTTTTAAATATATATTATAGATTTTGAGTGGAGCAAAAAAGCTAATGTTTTTATAATCATGTCGATTTTTTTTTTTTTTGTAATCACTTTTTCATATAGATACTTGTTCAAAATTTTTCAATCAGCTACATTTTGAAACTCCATTTTCCTCTAGTTGGTACTTTAAGAGGTCATTTTTTGAATTTCTCATTTTTAAATTTTTTTTTTTTTCAAAAAAAAAAACTACCCAAAAAGACTCGGAAACTATAATGTTTTGATCAAAACTTAATGAAAATTTAATCATAAATAGACAATAATATGTAAAACATTTTGATGTAAGCTAATTTTGAAAATATGAAAAAAAAATTGGTTTTCAAATTCAACACTAAACACATATCTAATATTGTTATATCATTTCTATACTATCTCATCCATCTCTTTATTGTCTCAACAATTTTTACAGTAAATTTAAAATTGTATTTTTATAAATAACATTAAAAGTTTTCAACAATTACATTTACTACCTAAGAATTTTCAAATATCTATGACATACTTAAATAATGACATTCATCTGATTTTAAGTAAGTTGATGCATTATTATTTATAAAAAGTTAAGTAAAGTATAGACAAGAAAACCAGACAAACAGCATTACAGATATTCTTCCCTCCTCAGGTCAGATACTCTTGGTAGGTGCATAGAATTTGAAAGAAACTATAAATCATTTCTTCAATAAGACGAATCTGAACGAAAGAAGTTAATAATATAAAAAATAATAACAGTTGTCATTTTCAACTCGCTCACCAAGGGTATCTGACCCGAAGAGCGAAGAATATCCATGGCACGAAGTATGTCCAGTTTTCTTGTCTATACTTTACTTTTTTTTATCTAACAAATAAAGGGAAAAATTTTAATGAGGAAAAAATATGTTAGAAAAATGTCCAAAATTTGTTTTTTACATTTTCAAAATTTTCCTGCACCAATTTATTTATCTACAGGGTCCGTCAAAACAAACGCATGTTTTTAAAATTATTAATACTTCAAGTGAGAAAATCCAATCGGAGTGAGAGATGGCTCGTTGTAAAGCTGATAACGTGCAGTTTTAGTTGTCAACATGGTGTGGAGTATCAACAGCATGTTAATTTTGCTCAGCTCATGATTGAATTTATTGACAATAATGACAACATGATTTTGTTTATGAGTGACGAAGCTCATTTCCACTTGAATGTTTATGTAAATAGGCAAAATTGTCTCTACTGGTCCCCAGTAAACCCACAACAGTTGCATGAGGAACCTCTCCATACTCCAAAAGTCACAGTTTAGTGTGCAGGAGATGCAACGCAAATTATTGGCCATTATTTTTTCGAGAACAACGGACAAACGACCATTGTAAATTCAGAACGTTACTCCGAAATGCTGACTCAATTTTTTTTTCTTGAGCTTAAACGACGACGTGTCAGTGTCAAAAAAGTATGGTTTCAACAAGACTGGGCAACATCACACACAGCTCGTGCCTCAATGGAGGTTCTTCACAAAAAATTCCCCGGACATCTCATTTCGCGCTTTGGGGACATTTTTTGGCCCCCTCGCTCCTCTGACTTGTCAACATGTGATTTTTTTTTGTGGGGTCACTTAAAATCAAAAGTATGAGTACAAGCCACAAACACTTGATGAATTGAAGGACGAGATCACACGAGTAGTGAGTGAAGTTCTGGGACAGATGCTGATGGGCTCGTTTCACGAGCGCCTGCATACCTGCATTTTTACTCAAGGGCGCCATATGACTGACATTATTTTCAAAACTTAAATTTTGTTACAGATAAAAAAACTGCATATGTTTCTACATTTTTTGATGTAATAAAAATTATTTTAATGTAATTACTTTTAGCGTAGCGTTATTTTGAAAAACATGCATTTGTTCTGACGGACCCTGTACAACTAACAAATTTCGTTTAAATTCTAACTTCAAATGGGTATATATATAAAAAAATTGACCTACGATTTTCGAGATTTTTTGAGGTCAATTAGACATATATGTCAGTTAGATCATATTATATTCAAGTCTTAATATCAAAATTCAAAATTTTTATTACATAAAAACTAATAAAGAATGAGAAATTGCCAAAATTTTCAAAATTCTGTACGTTATAAAAATGATTAAATCTTTTTGAAATTTATATGAAATGTTCTCGTAACTATTTTTAGTGGTTGGTAAAAGTTTCAGTTCCTAGATGCATTATTTTAGAAGTTATGTCAAAAAGTAGTTTTTAATTTTATGGAAATTCCAGTAGATAATTGCATATTTTGCTGTTTTTTTGCCAATTTTTCCCTATTTTTGGAAAAAGTATTGAGAAACTGGAAAAACGACTTCTCTAAAGTACCATTTGGTTACGATTCTGGTTCTATAGAGATATTGATCGAAACTTTTGGACAAGTATTTCTATACGAAAAAGTGTTTCCAGAAAGAGAAAAATAAATTATTGTAAAATCATAAGCTTCTTCACTTTGTTCAGAATCTAAAATGTGACAAGATAGGCGAAAAATATGATACAAACTGAGTTACATCATTTTTTGTTGAAAACATTTATAAGCTAAAATACTATTGGGAGCATCACATTTTACCAAAATTGACAATAAAGAATATTTTTACACCTAATACCTTGATCCAATAAATCTTTAATCAATTCATAACATTTAGTATTATTTTTTTACCTATACAATGTGTGACTATGAGCCTGTGTTCCAACTGGCGTAGAATCATATAACATGCATATGTCTCTCATATGTTTTAAAACTGGAAGTACCCAAGAACTATTACTTTTGAGTTCATCCACACATTTATCAAGCCAAGCAGTTTTTTGGGCGTCTCGATCCTAATTAATAGATATTTATGGTTAAATACTTATTATATAAATCAGAGAAAAGTGTCATTACTTGTGCACAACTATAATCTAGAATTTTTACATGAGCAGACAAAGCTTGATCAATAATTTCAGTAGATACATCTTCTCCATGAGCCAAATTCCAAAATAACATTAACACCTAAAATGATTTGAAATGAAGTTTATTTCCAATCATATAATAAATTAAAATTAGGTACTTTATGAGCCATAACACCATCTTTATCATCTTCAGCTAGTCGCCTTATTAGTTCCAATAATTTCTCTCTTTGTTTTTTATTGGCATTAGTCCAGTTAGCCTATTAAAAGTAATAATTTAGTATTGAATATATAGTTAATTATTAAAACATATTACATGGAAACATTCAAACAAGTGGTCTAGTTGTTCTGGTGAAAAATCCCATGCAAGCTTTGCTAACAAGTCATGTACATTTTTGACAATAGCATCATGTTTACCAGCTTGAGCAGCCCACAATGCATCCAAATCACTCAGTGACAAGGCTTGTTCTTTAATTACAAAGCGTATTATTTTCTCTAGTTTTTCTACATACTGTGGCTGGTGAAGAGAATCTCGAAGAACTATTTCTAATACATTATTTTCTTTGATCCATTTCTGTTTTTATTTATAAATCAAATACATATTACCAGTTCGCAAATTAAAAGTGTTGTATTAAATAAAGTTTTTTTTTATATACACTTACAGCCATCTTTTCCGGTGTTAAATATTCTTCTTCGTAATCTATATGTCTGTGGGGTGTATATGAGACATTGGAAATAACTTTATTTACTTCATTTAAAGCATTCATTTTACCATTAAATGATGATATTTGTAATAATCTATAATTAAAATGAATATTAAACTATTGAACAAAACTAATAATAAATAAATATATCCCATAAAAATTACCTAAGTAACATTTTAAGCCTAAATATTTCTAACTGTTTAATTAATTCATCCTGGTTTGGTATTTTCATAGCAAGCTGTTTGCATGCCTTAATTATTGAAGAAATCGCATCATTCTTCCCTTCATTTTTAGTTTCTTTTTTCAATTCATCATCAGTCAAAACATCCAATAAACTAGGTATTTTATCCTTTAAATTTTTAATTAACATAGTTTTAACCATTTTTATCAAATGTAATTGGAAAGTTTACATACCACAATAGGCATGAAGTATTTGCTAATTGTAGATTCAGTTAAAAGTTCTGAACAATTTCCAAACGGCCTAATTAGTCCAGAGATTACAGGAACCGTTAAAGTTTTATTAGACTCAAATCGATCAGATAATTTTTCAAAGCCACCTAGAACTCCAAATCTAAAATATTTAATGAAATAAAAATAAAACTTGTATTATTTTCAATGACTTTAATATTTTTGTTTGAGATCAAACATAGTTAATCCCAATGTCACTTTATATATGATACATACTTATTTAACAGATCAACAAGCCATCCTCTAGGAGTTCTGGAATCAACTGGTGTTCTGGCAAATAAATCAAAGTCATTTGTGATATCTGATGGTGTATATTCAGAAGGTTTTGCGATATTAAACAAATGAAATCTAATAATGATAAAAAAAATTAGTAATGAAATGGACAAAAGATAAAAATAATAATATTTACTTATTTAAAGGATTAAACAACATTCCAAGCATTTCTAGGTATGGAAAATTGTCATCATCTAGTTTGAGCACCAATAATTCAACAAGTTTCAAACAATTGCTCATGATATACTGTTGAATGTTCACTTTCCAGCTGTTTACAGCATCATCAGTTAATATTCTTGTAAATGATAACACCATAGCATCTCGAAAAAACTTCTGGCAACCTTCATTATTGACATCCAATCCTTTTTTGCAAAACGCAATTGAAATATTTAATAATGAAACAAGTTCTTGGTCAGGTAAAACTGGTACAATCCATCTTTGGTTATGGATTTTTTCTTCGAGATTAACTAATTTCATAACGGGAAACACTAGTTCTTCTTCTTCATCTTCTTCTGCCTCTTCTTCATCTTTGTGGGTTTCATTTTCTTTGTTATCCACATCATTTCTGATATTATCATCTGTTGGTTCAATGATATTCTGTTCCTGCACTTGATACGACTCAACGGTTTGGGGCTGCAGGAGGTTGATGTTTGACAGTACATTGTGGATTTGTGTATTTTGTTGAGACACATTCTATAAATACCAAAAATAATAATATTATTTTCAAAATATTGTAATATACCTATTACAATTCACTAAATCAATGGATACATTGAATGAATTTCAAAATATATAGGTAATACCTAGTACGAAGGTACTCACTTGAACGTTTGTCTGGTTATCGGTCGAATCTAATCCGACGGTCTGTCCACGAGTCAAAATAGTCATCCTGAAACACAGAAAAATGTATTTTTCTTATATTTCTAAACAACGGATCAGGATGGATATAGTTCAATACTGAAACTGGAAGAGAATTTTATGTTGAAAGAGCGTTTGCAAAGTTCTGACAACTAAATTCTAGATGCTCTAAACTAGCAGTACTAAACTCATAATAAAAGCCTACAAATCCTCCATCCGGATTGTCTTGTTGGATGACGATTGGTCAGGGATGGGACGTGTACATGTGAGTTTTGTGGATCACTTCCACGACTAACCATAAGTGTAATCGTGATCACTGTCATCACACAGTCGATAATACTTACGGGAAGGTAAATAGTCGTCTTAAGCCTGTCGGCCAAACATACACTGTTGGTGACGATTACCAGCGACGCGTTTGTTTACGTTCGGTTCGTGTAGTCAGAGGGTCGTACTAACCGCCGACACGCCGGTGCGACGGAAGTTGTCGGATAACGGCGGGCGCGTAGCGGCGATGGCTGAGACGAGCGAACGGACGAACAAATAACATTGACGCCGAAAACACACGGCGGCGGGAGTCGTTCGGGCCGAAATCCGTTGTCTCCGGAAGTACAATGTATAAAATGTTAATGTTCAGTTTTCACCGTCGTGTCCGGCAAGAAAGCGAAAAATTACAAGCGGCAAATCCGGCTACACGTTCGGTATATAATAAAGCGCGGGTCGAAATCAGACGAAGATGGTGGCGATGATTTTACGTAATATGCGTATTTTTAATTTATTTTCAATTGGGTGTACGGTGATAATACTGTATCGTCTTTACCGAGATTATTAATAGTAGTTGTAGTTACTAGTAGAAGTTGACTGTACAATAATATTATAATGTTTGGTGAACGAATTTCGATATGAAGTAAAAACTGTATCTCCAGTAGTAGCAAGCGAGACGGAGATAGCAGAGGCCGAGCGAGAGGGGCACGGACGGCCAGATAGAGACCGGGTAGGAGGGAATGGCGTGCGAGAGAGAGGCACTGACTGAATAGGAGATAGAAAATCAAACACAAAAACAACTCTGCTGCACAGCTGTTTTTGTTTCAAAGACCTTTCACAACCCGTTTGAGTGATAAAAAAAAATTGAAAATTGGACTTACTCGGTGCCGATGTTTCGCTGTTTTACATTGTGAGTAACAAATGTTTGTTAGGAAAAAAGTTGTCACTAGACGTTCGAGGAGAACACTTACGGAAAAGAGACTTCCGAATGGATCGGATGTGATGACAGACCGCAAACTGTCGAGAAGAGCCAGCCAGAAACTAGCCGTGGTCCGAACGGGCGTGCGACGAACCCGGGTGATTCAGCGTGTAGTCTAGAGTGTAGAGTCCAAAGACCGTGCAAACGTGCGCCTGTGTTTGGTGATTACGCGCATCGGCTTGACCGATAACAGCATACATAACAAAAATTGTTAATTTTTTACCATAGATAATAAAAATCTATCTAATTATTATCTGTTTTTTACTGTAAACAGTAATTTATACTGTTGTTTTATTTTTGAATAGATAGCTACTCATTTTATAGTACACCGCATTTTTTTTACTCCCTTGCCGGCTCAACAATATTGACATTCGTCGTCCACAGGTGCATAAACCATTATTTTTATGTTATAAATGACGATATATTCATGTGTATTTCAGTTGTTCTTAATATACAGTTGTCGCGTTATTAGTTATTACATTATAAACTGTTAACAGTCGATTGTTGTTGCTGACAGGTCTGCTCTTACGTCACACTGTTATTCATTGGAGTATTTCCTTCCGAGTATACTAGTAGGTAAGTGATTTGAATTTTAGACTATATTTAAGTATGTTAGGTAAGTTTACGAATATTTGGGGAACTTAGTAATACATTTTAATTGCTTAATATTAAACAAATAAATTCGGCAGCGTAATAATTATTTCAATACTTTAAAACAGTAATTGTGTTCAACGATTATCATCTGTTTGAATTGAGACGTTTTATTTTATTTGCTGCAATTGCAATATTACCTCTATTATAGCATTTTGTACTTACTGAGCGTAAATTAGGTATAAACATTACAGCAGAATATTATTGTCAGTCACATATTGTTTTAATTTGTTATGCTGTATTTACCTATGTCATAATATATTTTTAATGTTCTAAATTTGATGTAAAGTAGGCGGGTTAGGAAAAGTAAATGTTTAGGCTAAAATGAGGAATTTATAAATAATCTTCATTAAATGTTGTTAGGTTAATTAGTGTACAATTAAGGTACTAAGAACAATCTCAGTAAGTATTATAATCATAATTTTGGCCTATACCTATTTAAGTTTACATTTTTTAATAAAAACTATTACCTAGTGATTATTACTGCTAGAGTAATACACTTAATGTATTAAATATAGTTAAGCGCATCTTAAAAAGTCAATGAGTAACCTAACTACTTTTAATTTTTAGTATCGGTATTACTTATTAATTAATCACTTATAGATTTAAAGCAAAGCGAAGAAGCTAGTGTTTTTACAATGATATTTATTTTTATGTAAACACTTTCGTATAGAAATATTTAGCCAAAAGTTTGGACCAGCAACTTTTTGAATCAGAATTTTCTTCGAGATTGTACGTTTTTAAGGTAATTTTTCAAAATTCTGAAAAATTTCCATAAATTTTATAAAAAACTACCCAACATTTGACAAAATCAACTTAAAAACAATTTTTTTTTTTTTAATCCAATCTTTATAAAAATTTAAATATAGAGACTGTAATATGAAAAATATTATGGTGAAAATCTTTTTCTCAATTAATAGTAAAATATAAAACGCTGTGTCTACATCACCAGGCGCTTGGAGGTACAACAGAGCACCGGGCGGAGGCAACCACCCGGTGATAGTGTAGAGCAGTGGTTTTCAACCTTTTTTGGATCGCGACCCCCCCATTTTTATTTTTTGTACTGCGACCCCCTTCAAAAAAAAATGTTTTATTCATCAAAATTCGATTTAATTACTGAAAAATATTTATATGGTATACGTTTTTGATTAATTTACACTTAAAAATTTAATTAATTCATAATACAACATTATTTTAAAACAATACAATCATATACAATAAATTTAAATATAAAAAAATTTTTAAAATATATAATTTAACTACAATCTAACTACATTTAATATAAGCAAATACAATAAATTTAAATATAAAAACAAATACATAATACATAAACTGTTGTTAATGGGATACTTGAGTTTGAGCTTTTGAAATGATTGTTTCCATATTAGGTTTTATATTAGAGACTGCAACTCTTAGATCTGTTTCTACATTTAATTTTGTCCGATATTTGTTTTTTATCACTGTAAGAGCTGAAAACGCCGTTTCACACAAGTAAGTGGTTGCAAATGGCAGAAGTGTTGTTAAAGCTATTTTTGACAATTCTGGGTATTCTGATTTTATAGAAATCCAAAATTTATCACTTGTAGTTTCATTAAATTTTATACGCAGATTTTCATCGGCAGATAACTCAATTAATTCCTCGTTCATAACTAAACTTAATTCAGAAT